>WBMZ01014180.1:0-70298 GCA_013400975.1 Atrichornis clamosus | reverse complement strand
GCCCCGGCCCGCCCGGCCCCGCGTCACCACGGCAACGGCCCGGCGGGCGCTGCGTCACTGCGGGGCGGGGACAGCGGCGGCGGGCGGGGACAGCGACTGGAACTCCCCTCGCCCGCCCGTACCCATCCCACTGCCAAGAAGAGCCAGGACACCGCCGAAGTTAGAAAGTCACAATTTATTTCAAATAAACCACGGGCACACCTCTGGCAACCGTCTCCCGGGCGGTTTCCGCCGCCCCTGCCCCTCTCCGGTGCCTGCGAAGAAAAGCGAGGGATGGGAGCAGCGCTGTGCCCTCCCACACACCTCAACGCTGTCCCACAACCCCAGCCAGACCGGGGCCAGGAAAGGAATTCCCAGAACAAGTGCCTCATTTAAAAATAAAGTTCTATTTTTTCACCTGCTTAAAAAGTCTAAAATTTAGAGTGCAAGACTATAGTACAGAAACCTCCTGCTGCCCCGTCTGCGGGCGGGCACAGCGACTTCGCTGCGCAGGGCAGCAGTCATGCAGTTTATGGTGTCAGTAGAAAACGTTCTGTTAGAGTCTGGGAAGCCTGAGGACGAATAGAGATGAGGCAGCCAATGCACTAACACAAGCGAAGCCAAAATAAAAGAGTACTGGATGCAAGAATGGAGAGGTGTTGGGCTGCTGCAGCAGCTGGAAACAAGTGCAAAAAAGAAAAAGAGAGCAAACATTCCACGTCTGTAGCAGTAATGCATCAAAGGGAAACTTGTACCTCAGAATTAACAGCTCCTGAGCCACTTTCTATTCACCTACATCCATGTAACCCTGCTGACTCAAAGAGACCCACGTACCTATAAAAGGGGAAAAAAATGGCCTTGTCTTTTGGTGTGGAGAACTCTCATTTCCTTCCTGTCATCTGCCTCTCGAGCAGTGTCAGTCACCTTACACACAGAGTGCTCTGCATGTTTCATCTTGAGGTCTACAACTTTCTGTACACCAATACAAGTGGCCCTGCCTGGGCTACAAAAGTCTTGTTGTTTTCCCAGAGTACAGCAGTAGGATTTGTGCAGGCAACCCAGGACTTTCACCACTTTTAGAATGGATGTTTTGTTTTGTTTAGAAATAAAACTATTGACAAAGCTCTAGTTTCAGAAAATTTGAAATAATTAGTGGGTGCACTGTGCAATCCTTATTACTGTTCCTCAGCCAAGCATCTCAGCAGCCTGTTCAGCAAGTCTGGCCACAGCTATATGGTCTGGCTTGTCTACAAACAAGGATTCATAGCAAAATATTTTGGGGGGGGCATAGGAGAGGGAGGGAGAGAGGGAAGAAGGCTGGTAGGGAGAGAGACAAAACCTCATTCTCATTTAGCTCAAAGCTGGAAAATTATGTAACAAGTGAAAATTCTTTGGGATTAGGAAACTCCACATACCTGTTCTGCAAAGAGATTAGGTGTTAAGATAGTTACGTTTAGACAACAAGAACACCATCTTTTATCCTAATCAGTACTTTGCATGTTACATTTTTAAGAACAGTTTAAACATTGGTTCTATACACCGTAAACTGCTGGGCCTCAGCAAACCTGTCTCCCCACACTATCCCTTCCCATGGGTGCAGCGTGCCCAGACTTGGACAATCATTTTAGAAGTGGAGAGGAAGAGAGACTGACCTCTAGAATATATCATGAGGAGGGCTCAAAAAGGCTGCTGCTGAGTACAGAGTAAGGAATGAAGTCAGAAGACAGTGGCTGGAGCACGGATGAATCTACCTCTACAGCTCCATTCTCAACAGGAGCCAGACCAGGCCAGAGCAGGAACACAAAGAGCCACAGCTACAGAGATCTCTTGCACAGCAAGCAGCACTGCTCCCAGAAACCACAGACTTCCTCCCTGCCCTGCTCCCTGGCTCCAGCCATCTGTCCACAACCCTGCCCTACCCTCAGCCACTTCTATTATAACCCCCACTTCATGGCCAGCAGCTCCTCACAGTACGTTCCCCTGTTCCCTGAGGATACACCCCACACCAGGGACAGGAGGGAGGAAGGAAAAGGCCTCTCGGTTTGAAATTTTCTGCTGTGTACAAGCATGGCCACAGGATTAGCTCCTGTGACAGCTACTCCTCTTTTAAACTTACGCATTGCTCTTGATAAAATCTATGAGCCCAATTATACCTGCTGCAAATACCTGGGTCACATGTCTCAGGTACATGAAAGAGGCTCCAACAGCAGAATTAGCCTATTCTGATATGCAGGAATTTAGTACTTTTCCCCCCTCCAGTTTAATCAAGTGACATTGCATAAGAACAATACAGGGATGCATCAAAGGCAACACTTCCAAATACAGCATGGAAGAGAATCCCAGAAGTTTCACACAGAGGTGAAGATTTCCTCAGATTAGACTTTGGCTGCACCTTACTGGCTGCAAACAAGAAGCTCCTGGTGCAGGTGACACACACATGCCTGTGAAATTCTAACACGTGGCCTGCTTCCTGTAGCAAACAGGCAAGAAGCAGCATTTAAGTAACCTTTTTCATGTTAACCCCTACTAAGATGGACTAGGTTTTCATATTTTTATTTTAGTGTATATTTTACATTAGAAAAGAGAATGTTAATAAAAAAGCTCCACATGCTCCTAACAATCAATTTTCTGATAAGTTTCCACCAGCGTCAATACTAATATACAAATAAATTAATTTTGCTAGTTAATTTTCTGCCTGGCTTGGTGCAGGCTCTGCACAAGCAGTGCACCTGTATTCAAGTGCCTGTCCACATTGCCAACACGTGCCAGGGAGTGTGTTGTACATAATCTTTCCTCCTCATAATGTAGTGGTGTTTAGTCTCACTTTCATAAATGAGATAAAATTTTCTCAGCCATGCTACCCAGCAGGCACAAATAATCTTTATTAGGCTGCATGGCACTGTTATAACATGGATTCTTTCACTCTGCAAAAGCCTCAAGCCTTGATTAAAAACTGTATGCTACTACTCCCTCATCACTCACTTTGGCAATACAATATCCTCCCCACAAAAACAAGTAAAGCAAAAAATCTACATGGAAGACCTAAAATTCATCAAATGCAGAATCTGATTTCTCTCAATTTCTCTCAAACTCAAGGCATATCCCCCAGTGTTAACCTGGTCTGTCCCCTGCAATTCCTCTGTTTGCTTTTGTTTGTGTAGCTGGATTTTGCACAGCTGATTTACAAGAAAAGAGATGTCACATGTGATCATACTGAATCACGGCCACTGCTGGTACTGTTGGGCCAGACACAGCAGCAGCCACCCTCAACACCAGCCACTCTCCTCATGCAATGCCAACGCTACAATGCCCTGGTTAAAGGAGCATTGGAAAATCTAGCTGAGATATTTTGTAACCTCCTGCAATGACTTAGGAGGATTTTTGGGTCAGAGGAAGGAAGAGGGAGAGGGGAAAAGCCCATTAAATTTACAAGCAGATTAAGGAAAAACACTCCACTGCCAATTTATTTTTAAAAAGGGTTGTGTGTTATTCTAAGGTTTGTCTGTATAATTGTACAACCGTTGAAAATTACATAAACTGTAATGATCTAATACTATTAACAGCCATTCAGAAAAAAACTCCCTCCCCTTCTCAAACCATTGAGGGCAGGAGGGAAATGGCCCAGGAAATATGCCAATCTGAGCTCTGGCCTCTAGCCTGGCAGAAACAGAAACAGAAAGATAAGAGAACAAACTGGACTAAGAGGTGGTGTTTGCATGTGTCTGACTTGCAAGGGGAGGGGTGGCTTTGTCCTTGGCCGTGTTCTCCCAGAGGCAGTGCCTGCTTATCCCAGTGAAGCTGCCATCACTTCACTTGCTGCTCTCACCCCTGCACTGTCACTTCCTCCTCTCTTATGTGTCGTGGAAGTCTTTCAGCAGGGTCCTCCGTCTCTGCTCTGCTATGTGCATCTGATTCTCTAAGTCCTGGTAAAAGAGAGGTACAAACTGTTAGCACAAACTCCCTGGAAAAGAGCTGTTTTTGCTCAGGGAAACACTAAACTCCACCCTGAGAAGCACCAACCATCACACACTCCACACACACTGGATTAGAAGATCTCAGATCCTTTTCCTTTTGACATGGGCTCCCTCTGCAGTTACCTGGCTCCTGCTCTGTCTAAAATGCTACACACTTAAGGAATCTGCTCTTCATCAGAGGGCTGCATGGAGCCCCCTCCAGAGCTCTGTGGTTCCTGTTTCAGTTTGCAGGAATCCCTGCAGCCTTCCCTCCTCTCCCACAGGCAGTGAGCACTCTGCTTCTACAACATCTGCTGCTAAAGGTGGTTTCTGGATCTGGTTTCTCAGAACCCTCACTTGACTGCCTTAGCACTCCTGCAGAAGTGTTAAGCCTAACAAACAAAATCTGGCCAACAGGCTCAAGCAAGCAGAACACTCACCCCTCTGTCATAGCTGTCTGCTCGCTCCACCTTCCATGAGAGATTTTCAATTTCAGCTTCCAGCTGGGCCTGCTGGTATTCAAACTGCAAAGAGCAAAATTAGAGACAACAAAAAGAAACTAGTTTAGTGGAACAGTTTCATACCACACACTACACTTGAGGAGCAAACAAATGTGTTCTGCTGACATCAGTGCTGGCAGGGCAGGTTTGTGTCTCCTTATCCACCTTCACCTAGACGGCATCACCTGTTCTGGGAGTTTCTCATATAAGCATTCCCCAACCTGCATCACTCAAAATTAACCCAGCCAGCCTAAAACCACTGTAAGTGACAAGTATCTCTTAACTCAGTGGATTTTGCCATAAACAGGTCACAAAATGGTCTCATGACCAGCTCTGCAGGCAGAGTGGAGGGATTGTTAACCACTGCTGGGAGCAGCAACTTGTTCCACTGGCATAGTCAGATCCAGAAGAGAATATCGGTCCACAGCCTCAGAGAACACATGATACCATTAGAAAAGATTTTATAACAGGTTTTACAGGACAACAAAGTAAAAAAAAATTCCTTCACTGAATTCAGGGTTATTTTTGTACTTGTCCAGTCCATGAGATGCAGCAAGCCAGCAAGGAACTTAGAGCAGGAATAAAAAGCAAAGCTACACCCTGATCCAAGGTTAGAAAAGCTCTCCTTCAGCAGCTCTTCACATGAAATATGGCTCACAGCATTGTGATAAATCTTACCAAGGAATAAATGCACACTTCCAGCCTCAAAATATTCTAGATAAATGGCTTGTTAGTGAAAGTGCAGTGAAGTCCCTTGGGAAAATAATGTAATTTATCAGAGGACAGAGCTGCTGGTTGACTTAAAGTGAAGAGGGAAGATGCAAATCCACCTATTTATCCTGTCCTTACTTCAAACGCAGTACTAGTATTTCAGACACTGCCCAACTCTGGAATTCAGCCCAGCATGCTGCCAGCTACACCCCAGAAAGTTATCAGCAAAAAGCTAGCAGAACATCTTACCAGTTTCTTTCTGGGACCAGACTCCATGTAGTAGGCATATGGATATGTGTACTGCAGGGTGTAACGACACTGTCCAGGAATGGAAGGAAGAGAAAAGGACAAGAGTCTCAGTCTTGGAAGTCAGCACAGTCATATTTGTGTGATCACTACAGGCTAAGAAGCTACCTTCTGACACAGACAATTGGACACTGCATGGTGGAATTTCCTACACCTTCCTTGGAAGAACTTGTGCAGTTCTGTATATTGCTGAGGATAACTTCACAGAGGTCACTTCCAGATGTTTTTTGGCTAGTTCATGTCCTAGACCAGAGGTGCTGTCCCACATAACCACAACTCTTGAACTTCCTTTCTTACTTGGTGTTATGAATTTAGTGTTCTGGCATGTATTCTCTGTGCCAAACAAGAGACAATTACCCACCTTTGCAAGTAGTTTTGCAGCATTTTGTAGGTATTGCCAGTCTATCCATGTTCCCAAGTTGTTCATAACTCTTTCTTGGATTTTCTCCTGAATTCGTTGGTATGTCTGTGCCTCCAGCTGTAGGCTTTTGTTGTGATTCTCCCACTGCAAGGGGTGGGGAGACAGGGAAAGAAAAAAATAGCATGAGATCAGAGTATGGCTGCTGTAAAAGCACAAGCTCTAGCAAGCAGAATGTGGAGTGGGGCAGGAGTCCAGCAAGGCAAGACATGCTGTGGGAAAGAATGGCAAGGCAGCACCTCCAGTAGCAAGTGGTGGGAGGCTGTAGACAACACTGACAGCAGCAAGAGCGGGGAGCAAACCTAGCTCCTCCGAGTGGGAATGCCCTCTGGTCACGCAGTAACCTTGTGTCTAACCAGATGGAAAGTCATAGTGATTCCTCTACTTAAAGGACTTCTATAGGAAGGTCAAGAGTTTAAATTAACGCTTAACATGGGCTTAATGAACTCCAACATCCATGTGCACATTGTAAACATGGCTATTTCCCAAAGCCTGTTGATCTGGAGAGCCAGGAATGAACACATTTATTTTATGACAGGACTTGGCTCATGCTGTGAAGAATAAACTCATTTTAACAGAGAAACTGAAACGCAGCAGTATTTAACCTCTACCACATTCTCTTCTAGAGATGCTGCTGTAGAGTTGCTCTGCATGGCCAGGTGCATGGAGCCTGCTGTGTGGACAGAGATGCTCTGACTGCAACTTTAAAAAATGTGATTACATGAAATTTTAGTAAAACTTTGTTACAGCCAATGAAGCTTTGAACATGGCAGAGTTTATTTAGTTTTTGTCTGTATAAAGACATACTGCAAGGAACTGAAGTTCCCCAATACTGAAAGGGGATGATTGGAGCCATATCTATCTAGTGCAGCAGCACTTAGCCTGCAGGTACATGGCACAGTGACACACAGGTAATACTGATTTTCTCTAGCACAAGGGAATATAGGAGCAAATACAATTTGCTTTGGGTGTGACACCACTGGTTTGGATGGGACTCGCAGAGCAGGATTTTGAGTGAAAAACAGTAGGGCCTGAAAATTCTGCACAAGTTCTCTTTGGGCAGTTTCTTGCACGGAGATTGCTGGCAATGACCTTTGCACCAGGCAGGGAGCATTAAAAGGCTACAGCAGCTCTGGCCAAGGAGATGTCTCCTACCCTCTCAAAATAGAACAAGTACTTCTTAAGGGCCTCCCTGGCCTGTGCTTGCTGACTCTGGTTTACAATATCAGGATTCTCTTTGTACCGACTGCATTCGTAGTACTCGCTGCCATGAGTCTTCCAGTCTCCCAGACACATCCAGCAGAAGTCTGCAGAAAACAGAAAGAAACCCACTGTGATGCACAGAAAAAAACCTCTGAGAAAGAAAAGCTTCAGGAGACACAGCCCATCTGTTTTCAGATATTTCTGCTAAGCCAAGAAACACACACGTTTTGTATCATCTTGCAAAACAGAACTCAACAGTGAGCCAGAAATACCAGCCTGTCTTGAAGATTTTAATTATACAGCCTCCCATTCAACTATGGAAAGTAAATCCTGAAGTCCTGGATCCTGTACACCAAGACCACTGGGCAGAACTGCACTTGCACTCTGCACAGGCTGTCACTCTGGGTTAGAGAAGAGGCTGCAAGTCTTTCGAGTTGCACCCTACCCAGCACTGCCCCATGCAAACCTCTATCTGAATAAAGCATGGACAATCACATCCAAAAGTGAACTAACTCATGCAAAAGAAACTCTGCTCTCAGTTCTCTGGAGGAGGGAACTACCCAGGTAATGTCAGATGTCAGTGGTTTATGACACTTCAAGTTAGGAGCCGCTGAAACGGGAAGAAAGCAGAGGAAAGAGAGCAATAGCAAAAATAGCAAATGACAATTTTCTGATTTCAGAGTGAGGCTGAGAGTGTTCTGCTGGGAAGGAAAAAATATTAAGTTGGTACAGTAAGAATCCCTTCTGTGTTACTCATGATAAGGAGACTGAAATCTGTATTTCCAGAGTTCACCAGCCTTCTCAAGTGCTGGTCACCATCGTGCCTTGGCACTTGCCTGCTCACCCTTTTCACAGAGCTCCATCAAAGCACAGCCAGTGCTGCTGAGAACCCCAAAGCAAAGGAAACGAGAGAGGACAGTAATCTTTAATCATCTTCCCAATAAGGTTCTGGTATTACAATAGTTTTTAGTGGTACCCTTAACTCAGAGGGCTGAATACAACTACGTCACTACAACTCAACAGAAATTAGTTCTGCCATGAAAAGGTAAGTGCAAGAACAGGCCGTCATTTTGTTGAACCACACAATGGGCCAAAGACACTCGATTGCACAGGAGTGGACTGAGAAGCCCAGCAGCTGCTGTTATGTATAACAATTCACAGCTCCTGCAGTTTCATCTGGGCTGAAGCTCCTTATTTTCATCACTAAGCAGAAGGACTTAAGCTGATCTGAATAAATGACTCAGTTCTGACAGTATTTTCAGCTGATTACAAATACAATTACATGGAAAGCTCTCCTGTAAGATGGATTCCACTGTTAATATTCTGGAGATTTCTCTATCCCATGCACATGTCAGGGGGCAGGAGCCAAACTAGCACTGAATCAGAACCCAGCTGAGATCACAGCCAGTGGGAAAGAAAGCTACCACACAAAAGTCTGTAATTAATATCCTGTTCAGCTTTTACTAGGGGAAAAATGTTTCAGCCAGTGTTCACAATCTGTCTTCATATCCCCAGAAAAAAGAAAAAAAAGAAAAAAAGAGAAAGGACCATCACCACTGACAAACACTGCAGAGAAAACTGCTTCCAAATCCAACTTACCATGCTTGCATTTGGAACATTGCTGAAAAAGAAAAGACAAGAGGCACTTGGTTAGCAGAAAGTGTGGGAAAAAAATTCCGCTAGGAACAAGGGAGGTTTGACGTGTTTGGGGAATTGCTCACCATGTGATTGCAGCCTCCATTCTTTTCAATACAGATATTGCACTTGGGACACTGAGGAAACAGAAGCAATTGTTAGATCCAACTCTAGCAGCCTTCTGGAGAATGACAGCACTTGTGTGATTATTCCTCTCTGCCTTTTTCTTTTAAATATGTATTCACATATATGAGAACATTAGCATTTATAACCTGCCTCCCACCATTTCCTGACAGCTCCATTCAAAAGAAGGAAGAAAGGCGAAGTCAGGAAGTTACACTGCAGCACTGGATTGTTTCCTCAAGAAAACAGACTTACTGTTGTTACTCTTTGCAAAACTGAAAGTCTTGCTGAATTACCACTCTGCTACAGTTACTCAGGCACAGGGACACAATTAGTTCATGTATGACAGTGTGTCACAGCTACATAGACTACAGATAATTGTCACTATATTCTGCCTTCAGCAGCCACTAACAGATAACAACTCAGCTACCTGCAGAGACTCTGGCTGACCACAGTGACACCTCCTCACTCCACAGATACCCTGGAGCGTCCAGATATATTTTTTGGGTTGCACAGGTACAAAGAAGGAAGTGCGTTTTGCTACTTTTTATAAATTTTCATGTCAGGCAAAAGGTATGCTGGGACAATGGTCCATAAAAGAGAACCTTATGTCTACGAATGAGTATAGCAGAAACAATGCCATCACATGCTGACACCTTCTCCGGACAAGGAAGGGAACTTGAAATCTCTGGTCTATCCAAGTACTCCTTTTCCTAACATAGCTGAAGCTAATTAGCACTGTCACAACTGTCACTGGCCATGGCAATACAAATGCAGCTCAGAATAGTCTTGAAGTCAGGCCACAAAAACCCCACAAGACATTAAAAGTTCCAATCTCAGACAGCTAATTTAGAGGATAAAGGTAGTATATCTATAAGTTTTAAAGACTATTCTACAGGTAGGCCAGCACGCACAGTATGTGATACTATTTCTTTGTCTTGGGTCTAAATCTACCAGAAGTACTCCAATGTCTCATTTACAGACTTCAACTATCCCATTTTGCAGTCCTTGCCAAATCAAGACTTTATCTCCCTCACTTTCCAGTTCACAATACTCCACAAAGTTGTTCAGGCTTAAACCCCACTGGAACCTTTTTTGGTACTGACTTCACACTTACTACACCCTCTCCTTCAATTTTAAATACATCTCCACTGATCATTTCAAAGTAGCCTCAATTCTTGTGCCTGTGGGAAGACAGCACACCTGGCTGTCAAAGACATTCACACCTGGTCTGGAATAAGGACCACTAGGTCCTTACTGCAGGAGGGCAGCTGAGCTTCCCACATAAAGCATTCCCATGGCATTCAGGTGAGTTTTATCACTGGAATAGGGACATAATTAGTTGACATGCAACAGTAGCTTCTGACAGTCTCTAGGGAGATGTGAGAATTTGCGGTCTGTGAAAAAGCAGAACACAATGCTACATATGTACAGAATTGTATCCTGCTTTTCAGGCAGGGCTAAAGGACACAAAATAACGTGCAGGTGCTTGTCCTTACATCTTTAGTGTGAGCACTGATGTAGTTGGCTGTTTCAGAGTCATCTGCACACTTGGTGAGCCATTTCCGAATGGTAGCACAGTCTGTGGGCGCGTGGTACATCTGCCGACACTTAAAGCTTAATGGGGGGAGAAAAAAAGAAAAAGACATATCGATTTCCAAGGAAATGACTCAAGGATTGAGGTTTTCCTGAGCAAAATCTGGGAGGCCCGGTAAGGGATGCAAATGCTCTTGTGTATTACTAGAGTGCAAAGACCAAGGCTGGACTCCAACTCCCCCACTTCTTGTTTAAAAGCCAAAGTCAGGATGAAAGCTAACCCAAGCCTGACAAATCCCATGTGTGAGAGCTGACACGTCCCTCCCTAGAGCCCACCTATGACTCCTCTAACATGACTGCAGAGGCCTGGGGCAGACCAGTGACTTACAAGTGGCCTGACTCCAGTGGTGGATATCAGGCACCTGCATTTGCGTGACGTGACAGCCCCAGGTGAGTAAGGGCCATTTACATGGAGATACCAGTAAGCTGGGTCTCTAAAATGGTTCCATTTTGCTCCACAGACATTCTCAACAGCAGTGATTTTGGAGACCCAGGAGCAGAAGACCCTTTAGCAGCCCTACAAACTATTTTTTGTCTCTGGTCCCATTTCCACTTTAAAGTCAGACAAGGAAATTAGCATTCCTATTCAGCAGAAATGTATTCTCACACGAGTCTCAAAACACCTCTCCCAGACACTCTGGGAGATGCTTTTAATAAATTTAAAAACTCAATAGTAACATGTAGCAAGGAGGGCTCCATGTTCTCTACCAGAATCTCTATCAGTCACTATGTCTGTAGGAAAATTTTAAACCTAGATGAAGTGTGAGAATGGTAGATTCATATCCCCTTGATTACTCAAGGTTGTCAGAATGCCCAAGTTCCAAGGAGTTTAGGGAGTGAGGGGATGTCTGATCACCTGCAGAAGTCAGATTGCAAGTGTCCAATTACTCAGGCTAACTCAAGTTACAAACAACTCTAGCAAAGTATTTCAGATACTTCTACACACCAAAACTGTTGGCAAGCAAAAGGAGTGGCTCTGAGGACAGCACACACTTTCCCCATGATCTGTAACCTTCTCTGTTTCTTACCAGAAGACCTCATTGCAACGATTGCACTGCACTCGCCGGGCTTTTGGCTCTTGTACCTGTATGACCATAGGGCAATCTGCACCAGGACACAGCTGCAGCTGGTAATGGCTCTGTGGACACACCAAGGGGGCAAGATCAGCAATGGGTGCAGAAGAGCATTATCTGTTCAACTTTAACCACTCCTATTCTCAAAAACATACAAGGCAGTTATTTTGCACTAAGAAATAGTGGAAACTGTCACCAGGTCTTGGCTATCAGAGCAGATCCTTCTTTTCCTAATATGGAAGAGGTTTATTAGTTACTTACAGCTTCTCTAGAACAGGGAATTCAAATGGAGGGTTACAGACTAAGTCAGGACAACAAACAAGACCCCACAAAGACACTGAACAAACAATTTTACTTCATTTGAGCTCTTTCCCCATCTTCTCCTTATGTCCTAGAAGCTACTCAGCTGCTCTCCTGTGGTGGCCATTCCTTCCCAAAGGAATTCCTTCCTCTTATTGAGAAGAGGTGACACTATACTTTCATACTGCTTTGCTGCTTCTTGAGTGTTCCCACTCTGTTACCAGTTACCAGAATAATCCTGTGCATTTAATCTTAACAACTGCTGTTTTGATTTCAAAAAGGCCCACATAAAATGTAATTGAGCAAGTCAATTCAGGGGGACTTATTTTTCTGACCCTAAAAATATTTACGTAAGTACAAGAAGGACCTGAATAGTCAGATTGAAGTTTTGAAATTCTCAGCTGCAACACTGAGAATTCTGAAGCACCGGCCAAGGAGTTACTGAATGACCTTAGTGCAGAATTTACTTTGGCAACCTGCTAGAGCATTTTGTCAGTGAGGCTGTCCTACAGGAGCAGCCACATCATGTCTATTGAGGACAATTTTGCTGCAGTTACTGCAGTTCTAATCAAAAATGCAAGACACTTCAAACAAAATTTCTGCAAGTCATTGGTGACTTGACCCAAGGTAATTTAAAACTGAAAAAACCCACTACCTCCACATAGTCCCTGAAGAGGTAGCGCCTGTATTTGTCTTTCAGCTCTTCACTAGGCAGCAATGGAAACACAAAGTCTTCTGGTGTCCGGAGTAGGCAGTCCTGAGCCATGCAGGACACCCCTGAGAGGAGAAAGCAACATTTTAGCACAGTGCAGCTTATTCTAAGGGGTGAATGCACTGAGAGCATTCAACTGTTTCCTAGGTGCCATCTGTTGTTGTGGCAAGAGGGACACAACTGTGAAACAAATCAGGGCTGCTGAAAAGCTGAAGCCCAACTATCCTCACCAAAAGATGACAGGGCACACATGTATCCAGGACCAGTGAGTGCTTCAACCAGTATTCACATGGTCAGATACTTAAATTAGAAAATCGCACGTTACTGCGATGCCAGCATGAAAGACAGGCTAAGAAAAGCCCAAAGCAACTCGGGCAACTACAGGCTTCACCCCAACGTAAAGGGAACAGATGTTTGCATCCACAAGCCCTCCAGGGCATTGCAACAGTACATAATCACAAATGCAAGCTCAAGATGCAACAGATTTGCAGTTTCTAACTTGTTACACTCATGCTCTTGACTCATCAGAATGGCCAGTGGGACAAATACAGACCCAGCACTACCTCCACCTTGAACTCACCAACTCCAACACCATCCTTGACGAGCACTGTACAGTGCTGCTCCCAGCAGCTGCGACAGAACTGGTGCTGACAAGCCAGAGAGAGCAAGTTCTCCTTCCGGACAAACTGCATGCACACCGCGCAGTGGTGGGAGGAATGTACCATTGCCTGGGAGAGAGACAAATCACCATTACAGTGAAAGCATCCCAGTTCTCCCAGAGTGTGTTCAGCTCATTCACAGACACCTGCATCACCTTCACCAGGACAGTGCTCTCCAGGGAGCTCCAGACCAGAAGAGGTTCCGGTGCTGCTGGTGTGTTGAGGTACTGCACTACCCCAAACAGCCCATTCTTCTCAAGAACCTCTTTAAGCTCACAGAGCACAACAAGCTTGCAGTCACTGAACACTTCCTGCCTCTACTCTAGTGCTACCCAGAACTCACCTTGACTTTTCTTGTTCTTACTCTTGCCTTGTTTGAAACACATCATTGTATTAGTTCTTCCCTGGATTTACTGATATTCTTTGTTAGCTGGGCCAGACTATTTCCACAGGCTCTGGAGAGCAGCTATAGCTGGAAACAGACTTAGCAGTGCCCTTTTACTGGACAGTAATTTTGGGTAATGGGAGATGCAATTGAGGGTGCAGCATGTAGAGTGTTTATACAGAGAGGAGAGGGAATTCACAGACTATCACCTCCCATCTCTCACCTACATTTGGCAAAACAGGCATCATCCCTTCAGCTGAAAAGGATTAAGAGGGTTTGTTTCAAATCAGGCATAACTGCTGTTGCTTCACTAAACCACTAAAAGCAGTCTGGTTTCCTCCTAGGTAGTGCAGAGCTAATCCCCAGACAACAGATCCAGCTTCAACACATCTCTGATCACCCCTGGGACCTGCAGAACTAGGTCTAGCCCACTATCATCAAGACCAAGGCTCTACAAAGCTATCAGCAGGAGTTTATGTTCCAATTTCTCCCTTCACAGAGAAGTCATGTGATCACTTTTCATCTGTTTTGCTACTCATGGAGAAGCTGGTGGGAGCCTGCCATTGGTTTCCGTGATGATCTCTGCATGCTAGAGATGCGGAGCGGCAGCACCACGATACACAGCCACATGACTGACAGAGCTTGATTCATGGCATGGCCACATGAAAGCTGAAATAATGCAACTTTGTTCTAAGTGGCCTCACTTAGGGACCAGAACAAGATTTACTGAGTCTGCAAATGCACTGTTTGCCTGGATCAGCAGCTCAACCTGAACAGCACATGCGCTACCTCGAATCCTCGCAAGCTGCCTCTCTGAGCTCACCACTACAGCTTCTCCCTTTATAGACACTATCAGCATCTGTCCCCAGAAATATCACAATTCTGCATTAAAAGTCAAGCACAGAGCAGCTTGTCCTAGCACACACAGACTGTAATGAATTGCCTAGCAAATCAAGTTTGTCAAGACTTAACCTTTTAACCATAATATTTTTCTTCCCAAAATAAAATCACCATTTGTAGGAGACTGGAAAAATGATTAACGGCTCAAAATAACTAAAGGGTGGGTTTGAGCAGGGGCAGGACAAGTTCTGCAAAGGCGGGGTTGTCACTGCTCCACATCCCACCCACCAGAGCCTGAAGACTATGGTCCAGCCCCAAAGTGGGCTATCAAGCCACTGGCACATAAAGCCCCACCTGTGAGGAGGGACTGGAGCAGATAAAAGGCTGTGATAAGAGTGTGCAGCCTTGACATGTCCTACTGCCTTGGACCTTACAGCAGCTAAGATTGCACTGGATCCAAGGTGGTGACAATTGATCCTTCTCTCTCTCTCTCTCCCCCTTCTTTCTTCTTCTAACTTCCTTTTCTCAAAAGCTGGGTAACTTGAAATTGGCTGGATTAGAGCTTGCTAAGTCAGTGCTTCACCCTACTTCAATTGGATATTGCTTTAATATTTGCCAAGTCCTTTATGGTCTCAAGTTTACAAGTAAAAGTTTGCTATTCAACCTCCAGAGAAGTCTTTTGCCTTCTCCTGCACTCTGCCCAGGGGTATCAAAGTACCTAAGACCCTTTCAAACACTCGCTGAGCAAGCTTGGGGTCTAACAACTTTTCTGGCGCAGAGAGCAGGGTGTCCCTGGGCGTGGTGAGGAGGGATTTTCTACCGGGATAACAGACAGAGTGCTGGACAAAGGAGAACTGTTACTTGGTCGAAGCTGAATTCTCTGGCAGAGAGATCATGGTAACCTGGGAAAATCCTGATCTGAACTGCTCCCTACGGCTAGACTTGCTAAAAGATAATAAAACTTGTTCAGCTTCAAACAGACAGAGCTGGGCTGAGAAAAATTGGCATTTTCTGGCCGCTGTTGCAGAAAACATAAAGTATTTGTCAAAAGAGAAGAAGAAAAAACTGGTAAGGGCAAATCCATAGTCTGTACACTTTTAGGTGCTGCTTTAATAGTTGCTCAAAGAGATAAGCATGGAGCTAAGCAATGAGATAAGGTGGTGAATAAGTCTTTGACTTAATTGGGTAAGATATTGCAGATGACCTTGGAGGCAGAATGCAGTGACCAGCAGAAAACACATAATGGGTTAAATGCTGAAAAGAGACTAACAGAAAACTTGCATATTCAACGAAATGAATCCCTTGTAAGAGAAAGAGAATTATATGTGCAGATTTCCCACTTGAAGGGGAAGAAGAATTTGGAGAGTGACGTGGGGTTTTCCAGCCTCATTAAAGAGGTGGACCTTGCTGATGATGATGCCACCTGCCTTTATCCTTGTGAGGAGCTTGATATAGCAAAGCCAGGCCCCCAGCCTCTCCCTAAACTCCTCCCACTTATAAAGACTGAAGCTGTTTATGAGAGGGAGTGTGAGGAGGTGGCACCCACTGCAACAACTAAACAAGTGACCTATTCTGCAACTGAGCTGGTTCAGCTGCAAGAAAAATATAGCAGGCATGCAAAGGAAACTGAAATAGTATGTGTGGAGGATTTCATTGATGGGGGAAGACAAGATAAAGCTTTTGGAGGAGGAAGCACAGGAACCCTGGGGTCCCAGAGTGTTCTTAACAATGCATAATGGCAGAGAGCCCTGGTCTCTGACCCAAAGGGAGCCTATTGAGCAGGAGGTTTAGACCCCATAGAGAGGGGAGAACCCATCTCTATCCCCACTCCAACGTTGGCTAATCTCACCAAGAATGTGCAAAAGGTTGCTTCCCTCCAATTAATACATGAGAGTGTCTTGTACCGTCAGCCTTCTCCCATGCTGTTGGTTGCTGAGCTGAATAGAATGAACCCCCTGATCAAAGGACTACCTGACTCATTGAAGCTTAATGCAACCTCATTGCTTAGAGCTTAGAACTGCTCACGTGGGAGGACCGCAAGCAGGTCTTAGCTGGGGGGAAATAGCAGAGGAGTTGGTAACGTATGGCAGACAGGTAGGATTTGTTGCAAATGAAGTGAAGAGCCAGACTACTATCCAAAGAGTGAAGCTGAGGGAATGTATGCATAGCCACAGGTGCCCACAGTAGAGAAGACAAAATTAACACCAGATGGACAGTTCTTTCTTTTTAAAACCAGTCCAAGCGGGACTGAATTTTCTTTTCTCTCTCCTCCTACAGGTATTTCATCAGAAGATGATGTGGCCATGAGAAGATGAAGTGGCAACAGGACTGCGGAGTTACACTGTTCTTTGCTGCATTTATTATTTGCACGCATTTTGTCTGGTAGTTTTGCAATGTTTGTATTTGTATATGTTTTGTCTCAGTTTTACAGTAGGTATAGAACTTTGCCTCAAGCATTGTTTCAGATTGGAAAAGATTCCTACACCACTTCCCACCTCCTCAGTGCAAAATATAAAATTGTCATACAGCTGTGAGGGTGTTTGGTCCAAACCTAGGGCTTTGACTGAAATGATGTGCCAGTGGTCTTCACCTTGCCTGCTGAGGAGGTTGGAATGGCCCATTGCAGGAGGAATACTGAAGTGACAGCTGACACAAGATTCAGATAAATCTTAAAATACATAGACTAATTTGCAGGTATGTCAAATAACTAAGATTTCTTTTTTTTCTGGACTCTAAGTAGATAATTTGAGCCCATGAAGCTTATGCTCCTGTCAGCTTAGCTTTTTCACTATCCGCTAGTTACAAGACAGCTCAGATGCCGAATCAGGTTTTTAAAATCTCCTCTCCCCCACAACCCAGAGTGCTTCACAGATGTAGTATTTTATCACTCAAAATCTGACACATGGCAATGTGTTCCTAGGGTAACTCTGCATTGTACCAAGATACCCACTGTGAATGAAATCTATAAACACGCAACAGGAAGTTTCTATTTAAAGGGGGAGGGGGGGAAATATCTGAAGATCTGTGTAGACCAAGTTGTTGGTTCAAATATCAGCACTGACTGACTCAGCAGCAACACAATTCACTGGGAGATTTAGTTTAAGCATCCCTGAGCTGAGCAGTGCAAACAGTCATCTCAGGTAAAAGATAAAAAATTAAAAATCTCTGTTCCAGACACATACAAGCTCTGTTCACTCTGTACAGCCAGAACTTCCTTTCAGTGTCTTTTACAGAGAACAGAATTGGAAGAGGTAGCCAAGTCCCTGCACTCTGTCCTTTCCATTGTGTGCCATTACTCATGCCAAAAAAATGATCCTAATTTTCTTGAAGAAAGTAATTCTTCAACACTACCTGCAAGCCAATAGTAAAGAAGCTATTTAAATATTACAGACCTCTTGAATGCATTCTCATTTAAGAAGTAAATCCAGCAAGGAATTAGGCTGTCAGACCTGAGTTTGCAAAGGGTTAACATGGGACAGACTATGCCATTAGTAATGCAATCCCACATGAGGGGGGTCAGAGGTGTCTGCCAAGGGAACAGACGGGATAGTTCACATACTTACATGTTTGGATGAGGTGGGCTGAACTCGTGCTTCTACTAGCAATTGGGCAGCATTAGACTTGTGCCTGAAAAGGCAATTGAAGAATGATCAAATCAATTTCTGAATACATTTTGCATTGTTAAATTGATCCTTCTCGCCTGAATAAATAGTTGGCTCTATGCAAATGGTACGGTAGGTTTCAACAAGGAAAATGGAAATGTGTCCTGTGTGAGGCTCCTTCACATAGTGAGCTGAGCTCCCATCAACAAAACTTTATGAGAGTTTCTTCAGAAACAGAAATAATACTTCTCCTGGTAGTGGATTAATATTTCCCTTATATTTCTTGATTAATTTTTCTACAGCTATCTCCATTCCCTGAAAAGTTATTTTTAAGCTAAGATTATCCATCCACACTCCTACAGCAGTCCTAAGCCACTGTCCACAGTAACACACACCAGTGAGGCTCTTGTCTCCTATTCCTTTGTAAAACCAAGTTATCCTGGTTAAGTCTCACTTTAACTCCAATTTATTGTCTAGTTAAGTACTTACTCTGTAACAGATTGCATCCCAGAGATTTCATAGGATACAGGGTACCAAACGAGGCAACAACATCCATACACAAGATGCATTTTCCATACGTCCTCTGGATGAAGTTGCTGGCTACAGGGCCAAAAATGGCAGGGCAGAATGAGCCAAGCTGATATGCTCTATTTTCAGACAATGTTCAATCCTGAGCCAGTATTGTGTGGAAGGGCTGCCAGCCAGCAGTGCCTCCCGATACACTTCCCGCATATGTTTGAGCAGAGTCCGAACCCTCCTTTTGCAATCAGCTGGAGAGCTTTGTTACAGTGACACTGACCAAACAAGGGAGCTGCAGTTCTCAGTTCTCACACCATCTTCTCCTGCTCTCCAAATGCTAGTCAGCTCGGGAAAAAACACATCACTTGCGTCAAAAGGAAGTAAAACTTCAGGGTGAATGTACTACTAAAGACTGAATCAGTACTGGGTCAGTGTTCCTTTGTCACTTATGGTTCCTATGTTCAAAGCAGAACATATGTTATCTTTATGTTTGTTAAATAAACAGAGATGCAGCGCTCTCAATCTGTTATCTCAGAATTTAAGACAAATCCATCTACAGGGTTCCTAGCATAACAATAATTCCTCAAACTGAAAGACATTCACCACTACTACCATCTCCCTGTTTACAAATTCCTGACAAGCAGTGCAGACTCAACACATCAGTGGTTTTCCTCTGCCCCCTGAAATGCACTGCATGTCCTGCTTTCAGGTCCAAAGACACTTGTCAAAAACACACCTATGGAGCACTCTGAGCATTTCTGCAAAGCCAGGGGAAAAGAACTGAGCACAGAAGAGATAAGACTATTTACACTTACCTTTCCAAAATCTCTGAGATTTGCCAGTGGAAACTGACTAATACTAGTTTTGCAACAGCATGTGATACCTAGGTGGAAAATAAAAGGAAAAAAAAAAAGTCAAGTTTGGCACATTTTGAAGCCACACCTCTGCTCAGGACTATGATTTTTATATAAAAGAAAGTTGTACAAACTCAGAACAGTATCTCAGTGATATGCAATCCACATTAAATTGCTAGACACGATGCTCACAGCCAGTACATCTGCAATATAAAACTTAGACTGAAGCATGGATGTATCCAGACTAACTCATGTACTTTGTTACAACAGCACAGAGAGGACGGAATCAAGAATTCACTGGATTAGCTTAACTGCTCATGGAAGCCCCACATCCATGCAGTCCTGGCTGTTGCTACCACTTGGGAGACCAGACTGGGATCAGGGTCCTCACTAAATGTGCAAAGTAGGACCCCCAAGGCAGATAGATACCACTCACTGAGCTGGAGAAGCAGCAACAGGCTGCAAACGCAAGCAAGCTGTGACAGCAAAGGGTATGGGGAAAATCCAAAACATTTTCCCAGCCCTTCACTGCAGGGAAGAAAGTTACATGCTGGACTGGAAGAGGAAGATAGAAAACTACTGTGACAGGAAGTGTTTCCATGCAGAGCTGCTTGCATTACGTGGACTCTTGGCAAACACTAGCACAATCCGTGCTAGCCTGAGCACCATCAGAGTACTGCAACATGACATTTAAAGCCATGCTACAAGGGTACAAGCAAACAAGTTCTCCTTTGCTTCTATGTACTGGTTCATTTCAGAAGAAAACAGATTTGTCTGGTAGCTCAAAAAGGCTCATATCCACCAAGACTACAGATATCTGCTGAGCTGATGGACCTTCAACCTGCTTCTCAACCCCTTCAGGCCCTGGAGTTCAAACAAAGCAGTTGTCCTGCAAACAACAGACCTCTTCCAGTGTAATTCCGAGGGCTCACAACCCCTGTCTCCTCACTCCTCTCTGTGCTAGGAAGCACCTGGGCAAGTTCAGTGTCTGCACATTCTGCATTCAAACACCCTCTGACATTAAAGGGCTCTGCCTCCTGCACTTGAAGATGAGCTATCACCAAGGTACCTCTCTACTCTGCTTAGAGAAAACAACTCCTTCTGTTCTAGCTGCAGGATGAGTTGCTTTTTTTTCCCTAGAGAAGCTGTCAGTCCCAATCATCAGCTGAAATGACATAAGCCTTCTTGAATCCTGCTACAGGTGAATCACAGGATCTGATGTACTGGTAATACAGACACACAGCAACACCAACACAATTCCAGAAGGAAAAACAAGCCATGGTCACTCCTACAAAAACAGTCAGGCTCTGCACACCTAGCAGCAGCATATTCATTACTCTTCTAAGTCCATCCTGCTGAAGAGGTGCAATTTCACAACCCAACTGACCTATTGCTGCCACATGATACTGCCCTGGTCCTGCCCTGGCATTTGTCAGTGCTGGATGGTTGGGTCAGCAAATTAAGCCAGGGCAGCACCAACACACGACACAGACGTGGTGTCTGATTGGCTCTTAGCCATTCTACATTCTGACGTGCTCACTTTGCTAGCCTCTAAGAAATCCCAGTAATAAAAGAGAAACCCTCAAAGTACAAATAACCCTTTTTCTAGGAGAACCGAAGCATTAGCTCATGCTGTGCAAGATCTGGCATGTCACCTTCCTCAACTTTACCATCGATGTGATGTGACCCGCTGAAAACAAGGGTTGCCAGGCAGCGCTGCCCTCCCTCCCAGCACAGAAGCCTGTGATTAGATGGATCGTGGCACACAGGGCTGCTGCTGCCAACGCATACAGTCTGCATGGATGAAGTGTCCCTGCCAGGCTGGGATGGATTGTTGTCTTAAGCCCCCAGCCTGGCAGACCTAGACAGACACCTCTGACTTGTTTGTACAAGGAAAACATCTGCATTTGAGTCTGTAAAACAAACAAGCATCAGGAATGTGGTCTCTACAAGACTGGCTTCTTACAAATGCAAACCACATGCTAATGAATCATTCTCTAACAGTAATGAAACTATTTCTCAGTAGCAGTAAGGAAGAACTACCATCCTGACAAAAGAAAACAAACTGTTGGACTTAAATGGAAAGTTGATCTGTAACATAGGAAAATGTTTTTCAGTCAGATTTTCAGAGCCTGAGGTATAGTATTCATTGCAGCATCACGATTCCATGAAGTTACTTGTTCCCTGAGGAGGAATCAAATACATTCAAGACTGAAGATGTATGGAAAGAAAAAGACAAATACCAGCACACATTTCTGAAATCTAACCAACTATCCTAACACAATCAAACGCTTTTGAGCCAAATTATGTGTCAGGCAAAATGTCGAATTAAAGCTCCAGAAAGATGCCAGACTAACAGATCCAGAAGCATAACAAAGCTTCTGTGACTATTCCTATTTAACTCCAACTGCAAGCAGTGACTGGATCAGCTGTAGTGCTAATTTTAGTACTTTCATCGTAAAAGCATACAAGAATGTAACATTTGCGGTTCATAAATCCTGGTTCATAACATGAGACTGCTTTCATAAAAGCCCTGAAGCAGAAATTTCTGATACTACCTGATCAGAGCACATGTGCTCTTGCAAAACAGAAGTCCCAGAGTCAGACAGTTGCAGCAACATACCCACAGTCTCTTTGGCATGGGAGTACTAGCTCTTAAATGTTAAAGACAGATAACATTCAAATTGTAAGAAAGAGAGATGGGAGAGGAGCAAACAAATGGTGACGCTGGGGCTGTGCCTGCTGATTGGAGTCTCACCACATTCTGTGTCCTGCTCACCAACAGCAAGGCTGGGAATTCAGAAGACAAATGTGAATACTGCCAGGGGTCAACACTACTGAGGAGATTCCAGAAAACAAGTATAAGAAGAAAAACAAACGTTTAACAAAAGCCTGCTTCTATTGATTAACAGTGCTCCCCAGCCTCTTCAATGACTGTACACTCCCAATGACTGAATGATTGCACCAAGTCAGCCAGTTCTTCTACAATAGCACCCCAGAATAGTTGAAGTATTTCTTTGTAAGCAGGAGAAAACCATGCTGAGCACAGAAAAATACCACTGCAATCAGAAGTTTGGGCCTTATGTACATAATTCATTTTCTTACAGTACTGCAGAAGCAATGTACAGAAGCTGATACTGCTGGCACACTGTCCAATTAAACATTTCCTGGACAGTCAGAAGTTTCACACAATGAAAGGTCTCAAACTTATAAAACACTTCAGAAAGAGCACTGATTCAGTCCCCTATCAGTCACAGGGTGCCAGAAGAATCTCAGGAACAGTAACGCTTTGCCTCAGACTCAAAACACATTAAAAAAAATTATGCCTCTGATAAACTGTCTGCTTTGTTTAAACTTTCCTATCCTCATTTCAGAATGCTAAGAACCAAAAATGGCAGTAACACAGCCTATGTGGTGTCTTGCTGGCAGCAGAGCCTTTCAGTGAAACACTTCTACAGATCCCAGTGGAGAGGAGAATGCATATTCTAGATGCTGCACTTCTATTTCAGTTTTTGCCTGCAACCCATCAATTGTGCCAATGCTTCTACGTAGCCTGACTTCTCCAGAACTACTCTATCTGGGATTAAAGTTATTAAAGTTTAGAAGCTGAAAGCAGTAGTCATGATAAAATTTTTTTTATTTCCCTCATTCTCATTTCCCCTCTGCCAGCTAATACTTTAATATCAGAGATCACTTCAGCCCATATCTGACCCTGGAAATTTTCTGACTGAAGACCAGCCTTCTTTCTTCATGATATGGCAGCAAAGCTGAACAAAGAGAATGTCATCCAATCTGCAACTTCCAGCATTATTTTAAAACAGGAATTTTATCACCTCAAAAGACCCTTTCAAACCCCCATCAGCTTAACTCTGACTTATAGAGGGCTGCTGATTGCCAGAAATGGGCACCAAATGTTGATCAGTGCATTGGAAAAGCGGTGCAGTGCCTCTGCACAGAGCAAGGGTCCCAAGAAGAAGCTGCTCTGCATAAGGAAAAGACTCTACAGAGTTGTAAAAAAAGTCTGAAGATTTTACATAGTGCTGAAAAAAATTAGATTCTGAAAGCAGAAGAAAGTAGCAATGTCAATGCATCAAATACAAATCTATCCATTTTCTGGAAGAGTGCGCAGTAACTTTTTTTTCATTATTATTTGTATCTCCATTTATCTCCTAGGTTGTTTACTCTCCAAGACAAGCAAAATTCTCACACTTCCGGAGTGTGAAAGAGAGTCTGGCACTCTTTAGGACAAGACAATATCAAAAGAATTTGCAAAGAATCTCTGCAGGTACCTTGCTGTGTTCAGAGGGCTCTAAAACAACTGGCTCAACTTGCTTCCTTAGATAAGCCAAGGTCTTTGGAGAGCTGAAGTTTCATCTCTTCACAGCAGAAAATCTTTTTAACCATGCCACTTTGACAGTTGCTAATTCAGACAGAAATGTTTCCTAAAAGCTAAAAAAACACCATCTTTTGTAGAGCTTATATTCTACAGAAATTGCTCATGCATATTTATATCGCATGCATATATCAAGAGTTCATTTCACTTTTCTCAAAGGAATGGCCTATTTTTTGGAGGTGTGTATCAATCCTCACTTTTGCAGAGATATGGTGTCAGGAATTTAAAACAACGATCATCACGTGATTCTCAAAGAGATTCAATTCAGAACAAGTTGGAGATGATAGGATCTGGTCGGAGCTGACATCCCATGGCTTTGCACCAAGCTGACAATTCTTGTTAGATCAGGGTTGCTCTGAAATGTCTGCCCAAGAAGAACACAAATCTGGCATAAAGAAATGTAGCTTCCATTTCTTTTATTTTCCCTAATCAAAGCTTTTTATACAAATAGATTTAAGCAAATAGGATTAATCTTGAGAAGCATTTGTTTTAATCCAGAAATAGTTTTTGTTAGTTCTACAATGAAAGGATGAACTTCAAAAGATACTAATTTGTGTGTTGCATCAAAACCTCTAAAAACACACTAAAATTCTATACAACAGTAAAGGCACACAGAGCAAAAGCCTCTGAAATTGTTTCTGTTGGTTAGAAA
This sequence comes from Atrichornis clamosus, assembly GCA_013400975.1. Classification (NCBI taxonomy): domain Eukaryota; kingdom Metazoa; phylum Chordata; class Aves; order Passeriformes; family Menuridae; genus Atrichornis; species Atrichornis clamosus. Next base: position 45,885 of record WBMZ01014180.1, on the reverse strand, counting down.
CTATGGCAAAATAGAGACTGAGCTAAGCTGGCACTAGAGCAACACCTTAGAAAGAAACCATAATTTGTACTGAGTAATTTCACTGAAGAAAAAATTCCCTTCAGACATGCTTTACTTCAGGATACTGAGGTAAGGAAAGTGACCCACAAATGGAAAAAATTCCATTTTACACTCATTTTTCTTGTGGAAAGTAGATCTGACTCCCTCCATGCCCCATTGGAAAAAATCTATGTGACAGCCCTGTTTTTACTGAAGAATTTCTCAGAAAACTGCAGAAATATCTGGAATTAAGAAATAAAAGGGCCACCAAAAGCTTTTATTTGGACCACATTTTCTCCTTTGCTTTGATCTACCTCTCTTTTAAGCAGACTTCCAACATGTAATCCTAGTAGAAAACTCAGGAGGTTGCAGGAGCTTGAGATGTGATTCACATCACCTTCCATAAACATCCCAAGCGTTCAAAGTCTTGTAGCAAAGTCTTCCATATGTTACAGGTTTCTGAGCATAAGAAGGCTGTTTTCAAAACTGAACTCAAATTAATTCCATCTAACAGGAAAACCAGACAAATTTACAACAAAAATCACATATACTGGCTTTCTTTTTTCCTGTGTTCACTCACATTAAAAAAAAATGTGCCAAAGAGCCCTCCACCTTTAAGTTTCACACAGAGGATTGATTAGAATTTGTCTGACATTTCAGGCCCTCTCCTGATTACATACTGCAGGCTGCAGTAGGGAAATAAATGCTATTTAAGAGACTGTAGCTGCACTCTCAATACCATGGAAAGGTTTCAAACAGCACTACATGAGCTCTGCTTCATCACAGGGTTTTAATCTGTACCTCATCACTCACCTTCTGGCATGCAGAGACCTGGTGTCAGTCTGCAAGATTAGAAGCATATTTAGGAGGCAGAGTGCAGTTTGGGAATGACAAACCCTGCTGGTGTTACACCATGGTTGTGAAGCTGTCAGTGCATAACCTAGTTGGCCACACATTGAAGAAAGGGGATCTGGGGTTAAATTCTAGCTCCTTCTCCACACTTACACATTGCTTTAATCCATCCGCTCTCCTACACAGGACAGCAACAATTTCAGCTGCAGCTGCCAACAAACAGGATCAGTAGGACTCAGCTAGGAAATCTCAACATACGTATTTCTCAAGCTGTTAGGCTACTCTTCCTGAGGAAATTCAGAAATAAATATTAAAAGAAACATTTAAGCAAGCTGGTATGCCAGAAGGCATTATTACAAAACAGCTATGAGATCCCTTCTTTGAAAGATTTAGAGCGAAAGAAATGCAGCAAGAAAGCTCTAAGACAGCACATGGATATAAGATTGACATGAGACTCCCCAGCTGTCCTCCCTGCAGTTATTCCTTCCAACATAACACAGTGTGAGAGCATCAGTGTCCAGCACACACTGCACTGTGCTCCCTGAACGCTGCCACCACCCAGCAACACACCCCACTGCACAGCCTCTGCCGAGGTGCTTTCCCAGCAAAACACAGAAAAGGGGACAATTCCTTCTGGTTGACAGAAGGGATGATGCAGAGAGTGCACAGGAAAGAAGCAAAGGTCAAGTAATAACCTGAATCCACACAGTTGTGACCAGTGGCTCAGAACACTGGGCAACCAACCCAAACTGGGAAGCACTGGTATGTGCACACAGCAGAGCAGGCCTGAGGTAACTTTGCAGTGAGTAATCCCTGCTCAACAACCCCAACTCTTAAGGGCATTTTTCTTTTGTTATAAAAAGATGAAGAGGAGGAACATCTGCTTTGCAAAACAGTGTTTCACAGTGCACAACACAGCTCATTTCTGCTGCACCATCCTTAATAGGCACAGCACAAATTCGGCAATGTGTTCAGCTGCTTCACGCTGCTCCTGTGATCATGTTGTCCAGCTGTAAGCTTGCAACATGAAACAGTTACTGAAAGATTGTTTTGGCATTTTTAATGACTTTTGTCTTGCCTCTACCTCCCACCAAGATCACACTCATCAACAGCTGTGAACAGATTTTTTCGCTCGCTGTAGAGTCATACTGGCTGTAAGACACACTTAAGGTGTGAATCACAAAGAAATGTGTGGGCTATAATCACCCTCCACATTTGTGGCTCATTTTTCCAGTCAAATTGAGAATTTCAGCAGTCCTGGGCAATAAGTAACAAAACTGTTTTCTCTCCTCAAATGACTCCATGAAGCTGCCATAAGGTTGTAAGCTCTGGGCTCTCCAACCAGCTCTCTTACCCTGCTGACTGAAAGTCTACAAAAACTTACTACATTTTTAAAAAACAAAAAGACTTTCATGAGCCAAAACAAAACACACTGAAGACACAGTTACACTGAAGTTACAGGCACGGTCATGTCCTCTTCATACTACTGAAGTACAGGCGTTGTGAATCTGTAGGCAACAACACAACTTTTGAATAGCAGAACTTCCAAGATCTTTCTGTTTGGGAACAAAATGTGGGTAAAAGACAAAGGTATGTCTCAAACGTGAGTGATCCTAAGGGTTACAGCTTCAGACTGGATGTCCCACATAATGTTGGCTTGGTATTAAAACACAGAACACAGGACAGATATAAACCTGCATGTCCTGACTAATCTAGGGTTTAAGGGTGCTTCAAAACAGTGTGTTATCATTGCCAAACAGCGCCACAGGGGCTCTGTGAAAGTCAAATTTGCCTATCAGGTTCTACCATTTATAACAAATGATATTTAAATATTTACTGCTTACTGATACTTACCAACATTGGTTCTTATGGACTTTAACTTTGAACTTATATTTTTGAAACCCTGTCTTTCTGTACATGCATTTCAGTATTTCAAGGGGCTTTAATCCCTCTCCTGCACCTGAGGTACCCAGGCACAGCAAGGCTTTATTCCTGCCATTTTACACCAAATAAAGTTTCATGAAGTCATTATGGCATCGAAAGGATGACTATGCAGCACTTCAGGTTGGTTCAGATAAGCAGCACCCCACAGCACACTCCAGGCCATGGTCTGCACAATGGTAGAGGGAGGCACACACACCCACCAGGGTCCTGACACGTGGCTCTTTACAGACACTTTGTGATCCCAGGGAACAGGCTCTTGCAGGAAGGGCTGCTCACGCGGGCTGCCAGCCCCACGCACATGACCTGGGTCTGCTGGAGATGGTATTTGAGAAGAAGAACTGCCAGCACTCACCAAGCAGCTCTGTGAACTAACTGCTCTGTGTCAGCGCAATTTGAGTGTGTGCAGCAGTCTCAGAGGGCTGTGTTTTCGTGAGTAAATACTAATCTGGTTGCATTGAAAGATGCAACATCAGTAGGGCGAGCCAGAATATATGAAAAACTGGTTTATCTCTGAAAGATTAATACTGATAACATGGATTAACAGATTCAGAATTATGTCATGATATCAAATACTTTTTGCACCTGCCAAGACTTACTCTTCAAGGGACAGGGCTAAAAAATCCACATCACAAGCTGTTATTTCAGGAAGCACAGGAAGTAAGCCTTTTGGTCTCTGATAAATATTAGCAGATTACTTAAATTAGTGAAGTGAAAGTTTTAAGTTCTTCAGTCTTACAAGTCCGTTGGTTGTAGTAGAAAGACTATATCAGTACCAACTGCCTGTAAAACAACATAACTATCTTCCCTTGCTAGCTTGTATGTGCAGAAATATCACAGCTTCCTCATGACTGACAATCAACTTCTGAAAAGACCTAAAGTCAAGGAAACAGTTTTTTCATAAATTCTAATTGCAATTGTTTTATATGGTGGTTTATATCATCAGCTTAAAAAAAAAAAAAAAAAAAGGTAAATACTAGAAAAATCCACCTCATTGCTGAAACAGAGAAACTATTGCCAGTTATTTGAAACATTACAGATATTCCAGATATGTATGGAGACCCTCAGCAGAGCCAGGAAATGTCATTCACAAACAAAAACAATATGACATCATCACACACTTAATTGTTTGCCAGTGACAGGGTCAACTTTGTTTGTATAACTGCTAAGTATCACACTGTTTGCATGTACTGATAAGCCACTCCAGGACCCACAATCACTCAATGACAACTGATAGAGTTATCTCAAAAGCAAACTTACTACTATACCATCTTAATTAATTACTTTTGAAAGATACTCTTATATCTATTTTTTAAAAATAACTGTTGTGGATTCCTTTGCTGGTCTAGAGGCAATACAGGCCACTCAGCTTTTGAGAGCACTGTCCTTCACAAGTGTTGACTGTGGTCAAGTGACCTTTCTGGGAATTAAAAGTGATCTACTGCAATTCATGGGCCTTTTGGTCAGAGAACCACAGTTTTGGGTATTAGTTTGAGATTTTCTTCTGGCATGTTTCAACAGAGATAGGCTGTCCTAATTTTAGTCAGGGTATTAACAGAACCCTCCACAGACCTTCAGATTAAATAGCACTAACCAAGAAGCAAAGATTTCCTCTTGTTTTCCTTGAAAAGCAATGAATTTGCCGTTCTTACTAAAACCAAAATTAAGGAAAAGCTTCCAGAGTAACACTTAATAAGCCCCTCTAGCTTCTGTATGGTTCTGGAATAACCACTACTGTAGCTGCAGGCCGGTCACACAGAACAGCTGGTTTAGTCTACTGCTACCTTGTTTGCATTCATTTTTCTATTCAGAATTTCGCACCTGACAAAAAGCAAGTCAGAAGAATTCGAGGTAAAAGTTTCCTAAGACAGTAAGAGATACAAGGACATGTATGTGTGGTCTCATGCTTTTCTCAGACTTCAGATTTTAACTGAATTTTGGCTCTAATTTGGGTAGCTAAAACAAAAGCATTTTGTTGAAGAGACTTTATCTTTCAATGTTGCATGCAAACTTGTAAGCATAAGCAAGGTATTCACACCTGACCTGAGGTTTAACCAGCCAAAGCAAGGTTTGTTCAGTTCTCTGCCTTCAGCAGGAGTGAGAACAAGGTCAGCTATGACTCACAAGGAATGAAAACTGGCAAGAAGATTTCCAAAGACCACCCTTTACCTCAATGCTTTAAAAAAAAAAAAGGGATTCAACAATCAGTCTGAAATAGCTGAGCAAAACAACCTGAAAAACAAACGTTGAGGGTTAATGAGCAGAGCAAATGAAACTATCTATTTAGACTGTTTTTAGTCAATAATAGCACAGACTGCAAATATGAAGATGTAAAGCTCTGAAATTGTTTCTGGTCTTTAAAATGTGTGACAACATGTCATAGACAAAAACACACTCAATACATGTGTGTGTGTCCCCCAGTTTAACCTTCAGAAAGTGAATCACCTAATGACAACAGACAGTGGCAGAACATTCAAACACGGCTTTGAGCCCATTTATTGCATTTATTTTTAATTTGCTTAGGGAATTGTATTAATCTATTAATTTCTTGTGATAGCAAATCACTCAGATACCGTGTCATCCATTGCCTGCAACACTGTCCCTCCTGAAGACAGGCTTTAATATACCTTCAGCTTTCCCTGTTGGGACAACAACTCTGCCTTAAATGTGAGCTAATGCTGAAAAAGCACCACATAATCAGTATTTAGCATAAGGTAAAGCAGATGAAATCAACAAAATTAACTAGATGCTTCAAAAGAACAATCGTCACTATCCAAGAAAATCCAAGACATTGTGAAAGATAGACTTAAAAAGCAGCTTTTAGTGCTCAAGCAAATTAAGAGAAAAGAAGTTAATATAGTTCTTTGAAAAGTCTACCCCTGTTTACTCATATCCATTAAGTCTATGGAAAATAATTCAACAACAAATAGTTCAACATTTGCTCTACTCCATCTCTTTCTTCTCTATGCTGGCTAATACAACACTAATCCTTTCTACTCCATTTGTCTCAGAAAACTACAAAATCACCAGTTTTCTTGAGGGGAGAGAGGGGAAGGAAGAAACAGAGTTGCTAAAGTATTGTAAGTATGTCAGGAAACAAAAAGCAAAAGCCGCAGATACACAACAGATATCCACGAAAAGTGCAACTGTTGCACCTCTGTTGCTGGAGAACAGAAAATTAACCGGACACTTCAAGGGCTAAGCCTTAGTGTGTGGCTTACAAGATCACAGCTTTTCAAATTGCTACTCAAATTTAATTTCATCTCCTCATGCACAAACCCAAATGTATAGCACTTCATATTCAAAGTAAATATGCAGGCATATTCTTGATTTTAAAAAAATCTAAAATGTTCTCTCCTTGGGTCCTTTTCGGGATGAGATTTGAGCTAGCAGGTTGGTATTATCTGGGCAACTATAATATTTGCTCAATAAGACCCTCAGAACTCCTGAAAATTTTATTTTAACTCTGGTAGACTGATTTTAAAGACTAAAAGTATTGCTTTTGGTTTTTTCATTCAAGAGAACAATATGGCAGGGGTCACCTTTTTGGAGATGCTCCATTTGAAGACAAACAATAAGGAGAAGAAAAGCTGTTCTAAATCTTAATTGCTAAAAACCAAGAGCAACTGGCAGCTGGATCAGAAGTGCTGACCAACTATTCTCATTTGTACTTTCTGTTGCCTCCTGTTTCTGACAATCTGTAGGGAACTGAAGGCATTCAGAGCTCAGAGAGCACATTTTGAAGTAATTACAGACACAAGTTTAACTGCTAGAAAAAGTAAAACTTAATTTTTTGAGGTGGCAACAAGCACAACAGATGGCAAAATCAGCAAATTATGGGTGCCCTTTAAAGCCTGCTGTTTATGGTTCATAGTCTTCAGGCTTTATGGTTATACTGTTTCTACAGGACATTGATGTGCACATAAAGATCAAGACACCCCTCTCACTTTTAACATTAGGTTTGATTCAGACCAAATTAATTGGAATCAAAATCTACCCAACATGGGTTTTTTACATGCTGTAGTCACCTGTCCTGCTTTCAGGGGTTGTTCCAGAGAGGAGTAAGTACTAGAAGACCTGTTACAAAGTAGATGCAGCAGCAATTTCAACCTAGTGTTCACATCTAGAGCTCAGAAAACTCTGCTTTTCTCTGACCTGCCTTCTCTTATGACTATTCTGCACTCAATTAATCAGTTACACAAAGAGAAAGAAAACTTCACAAAAGTCTTATTGAGCATAATACCATGGAGCTGACTCAGACTGCGACTTTTTTGTGATGAATTAAGTCAGGCTTGCCCCAAAAGGTGGCAAGTTCATTGTACTTGAATTGCTTTCACTACAACAGTAGGGTTAATACCTGGTAGACAGTTCATCTGTCATGATTATTCTCTCAAAACCAACCAAGAAAACTGTTCTTGCTAGAATTACAAAATTTTAGCATGTCTTCCTATCTGTCAGTTATCTTCTCAAACACAGGTGTACCAAACTGCACGTTTTATGATTTGATTTGTTTCTTTTCTATACAACCTCTTTGCATTGCTTTAATGCAAAGAGTTATAACTCAGGAATTTTGGTCATGAAGCTCAGCTCTGTAAAAAAAAAAGAATCAACATTCAGTAATGAAGATTTTTCAGGCCCCAGAATCAGTAACGATTGTAAACCTTTGAGTCAGTTCTGAACAAGGGACCTTCAATAGAGCTCCTCCAACCCCCCATAACAGTAATATTGCCACAGCTTTTATTACAAACTGTATTCTCAGCGTTTGTCTGTTCAATCACAGACTGGTTTTACACCTGTGTTAATGCAGAAACCTTTCCTCACCTTTAACGTGGCAGCCAAGCTGGCCATGTGTTCATTCAGAGTGCTCTCCGACTCCTTGTAAGTCAAGCAGGTGAACTGATATTCCTCTGGATCAAAGGCATCTGCTCCCTGCTGCTCCACGTCGTTAGCTACCCCATCATAATAATCCTCAATATCCCCAGGATCCTCATCCTCTTCCTCCTCCTCGCAATTAGGGTCATAATCCTCTTCATTGCTGTCAGAGCCCTGGCTGTTCATGTCCACGGACATCTTAATGCCCTGCCAAACTGCAGACCAGGAAAGCAATCGTAGCTTCTTTTTTTTCCTCCAAACTTTATCGTTCTTTTGATTTCATCTGAGCTCTGTCTCCTAAGGGAGGAAAAACAATTTTTTCTGTGCCTAAGAAATTGTAAGAGGTGCCACGTCAACATCATCAACAGGTGATCAAACAGCCAGGAATGGACCGAACCAACGGCCCAGGTAAGAGGATTCTGCTGTGCACATCCCTGGTTTGGATCCATTGTGACTCTTGCACCTTCAAAGCCAAGGCTGCTGATATAGAAAAGGTCCAAATCCTTGGAGATTGGGTTATTACACTGCATCCTAGTCCCCAGTGCAGGCCCCAAGACTTCTGACATTTGGAAACTGGCTGCATAACCTTCATTACAGATCTTTTCAGAGATAAAACTGAATTTATGACAAAATTTTTTATCAACAGCCTGAAGTGCTGCAGAACAGCATCCTATCCATTGTATTAACAGGAAAAACACAAACCCCTTAACTATGACACAGTAACTAGAAAGGTAACCTGTGATATCCTGTATGAATCCATACTGCTTCAGAACCACAGACGTTAAATGGGACTTTGGAAAATAAGACAAGCAAACAGATCTCTCACATAGACACAATTTAACAGTCTTCAATATCACCTTAGAAGAAATGGTGAAACTAGTTCATCCCTTTAAATTGGTTCCACTGCATGTGATATGGCCTGGGCCTTATGTCTGAAGGGGGAAATAAAATAAATTCTCTCATTTTATTGCCTTCTCTATATACACTTATTACCTTCTGAATGCAGAATTTTATGCTCAAGTGTTGACAGCTGTTATTCAAGAAGAATCAGAGCAGATAACTTTTTTTTTTTTAAGATTCTCACTTGTTTTGGAAAATTCACATATCTGATACTTATCTGAATTACAAACCTTCCGCTTGTGTAACTAAACCACATGAATTTCAGCTCTAAAAGATTCAGTAGTAAAGCACAAATCAACCTTGCATTATGGTCTTATCATATTTAGTAATAAATTTCCATTTAACCCAATTATTTAGTTTAGAGAGACTATATTAAACACAAAAGAGTTAAAACAATGCTGCAACCAAATTTTACATATAAAAATATACATAAAATCAAAGCCCTGTTTTCCACAAGCAGCATGTATTTGGTTCCTTACACATGTTCCCATTTTGCATTACTATGTTGTCAGCTCTGCTACTCAAATATATTCCCTCAGTGTTGCAATTCATAGCTGCTGGGGAAACAATAATCAAGGTTTGAGAATCCTGACTTTAGAGTACAGGAAATCTCAACCATAAATTTTCATTACTTTTCCTCAACTCATTTGTTTTCTGTTTCAGCCACCTAACCGGGCAGCAGAGAATAACCAGGAAGAGATGCGATGCACAGTTAATTTCAGGAGTTTCAGTGATTTCAGCAGATACAAACTTCCAGTGAGAGAGGATGAAGACTAGGAGCTAATTATATTACCCCCTGAATTCTGGTCTTCATTCCTTTCACTTGCCTCTTGATTCCTTACCTATGCACAACATACATAGCACACAAATAGTTTATAACACTGCTTTCCACAGGACTTCAGAAGAACAGACACACGGTCTCTTCATATTGAAAGGAGACAGATGTGAAATCTCATTTGGCAGACACAAGGCAAACCCTTGTCCCTCCCTCTACCCTGCTTAGAGTCTGGGCTTAATCTGCATTGACACTGATCTCTTCCATAAAAGAAGTAATGGATCTTTCCTGCTAAACTTGTGTTAAAGGAATAACATATTTGAGACTCTAAACCCACTGTGGACTAGCAACAGCCCAGAGTGCAACACCTTTGTTCAACCACCTCAGAGCACCACAAAGCCTGAGCAAGCTTCACAGGCCAGGGAACTTCTCAAACTCAGATCCCACACTCCAGAGAGAGAAAAAAACCACCAAAACACTGGATCCATTTGCTATCCCAACACATGGCAAGTCACATCCAAGCAGTGAGATGTTTGTGGATATCCAGGCAGAATAACGGGCCTGCCCAGTACCTCCCAGTTACACACCAGTCACTGGGGAGGTGTCAGAGCAGTTCAGAGATATCTCTCTGTGCCATCAGCCCAGTTTTGTGAACAAACAGAGAAATTGTTTGCACAGACAAGTGGACATATAGATTTATAAAGCAGAAAACTGTCTGCAGACTGGGTGACTTCTGTGACTCCTGTTCCAACATTCTAGGAAAGAGCTCACTTCCAGCGTAACTCAACATCACACAGACATGTGGCAGGAGAGGAAAGCTAAGGCACACACTCTGTGGACAAAGTAAAGGAGGGTACTAGGAAAACCAGGAACAAAACTCACCTATGCTCAGCTCAATGTCCAAATCACACTCCCTGAACATAAAGACAAGACAGAGCTGAAACTAAACAGCACTAGTTTTTAAGACAAGAAAGAAGTTAAGCTCAAAAGACAGGGTCAAAACACCAAAGAGTATTTAGATTAAATAATTATCATAATCCCCAAGACCAAATTATAACATTTTAAACCATACTTGAATCACTTTCCTACCCAAGGGAGGATGAGATCCTTCTTCACCACCTTAATTCAAGATACTCCTGCATCTTCACTAACACTGATAGAATTTAGTCCCCTCTCTTGCTCCAGCCTCTTGCAGGAACTCAACACACTCAACCCTATGCTCTGCTGTCATCACCTCCAACAGCGATGCCCTTTGACTACCACTTTGCAACATAATTCTTAACAAAATGCCTTCCAACATGCCACCACTAGTGGCATTTTGTGATCCCCCCTCATACCTTGTCCCACTACATCACTCTTTCCTTGTTTCTTGCGTTCTGTGCCTACCCCTGTGGGATTCCTCTGATAGGTCTTTTGAAGGAGGTTCCTCCAATTGGAGGATGTTCCTCCTCCTTTTTTGTTGGTATTTCACAACCATTTCAGATGGCTTTTTCTTCTTTCACCTCTTTATTTATCTGAAACAGAGAAAGTGCAACTCAAGTCTGCCTCCTGAACTCCTTATCCATGTAACCTTTAAAGAGGCTAACACTCTCCCTTTTCCCTGAAGCCATCCACAGCTCCAGATCCATGCCACCTAGCAATGCTAATTGCATCTTCATCTGTGTCACCCAAACCCATAATTTGTGGATCACCCCCAACTGCCTCCTCACATATGCAGCTCACACCTTGCCATTCCTTCTCCACTGTTTCTTGGGTAGCATTTTTGTATCCCAAGACCGAGAAACCAGAAGAATCCCCATCCTTTTCACCACAGATGACTCTGCAGGGACCTCCTTGCAGCCGTATCTCATTCCCTGTGAACACGCCCGCTCTCCTCCCACTTGCCAGTCTTAGTTCACTCTATCACGGCTGCCTTTTCCTTCCCTACTCATCTGATCCATTTAATTCCTGCCCTTTCTAATCTATAGTCACTTTTAATAAGTTGTTTTACGGATACCTACGTATTCCACGGCATTTCTGGGCTCGGGCAGAGCGGTACCCAGCCCATTTAAATTACCTCGGGTCCATTCTTTTGGCATGCGTGGGAGACCAGCCCCTGTACTTGTCCCGCACAGCCAGAGCGCCGTAGACTTGTAGGAGGGCAGCGCAGGAACACTGCGGGAAAGAAGCCGTGCAGGCAAAGCCCGAACGGCGGCGGGGCGAGGAGGGGCCCCCGCACGGCCGCCTGGAGCCCGAGAGCTCCCGGGCTGCGGCTTCTCCCGGGGCGGAGCGCTGAGCTCAGCACCAGGCACGGAGAAGCGGCCCCGCGTCCCTCCCGCTGGGCTTGCCCCAGTCCCAACACGACCCGGCCGGGACCCCCAGCACAGCACGGCCCGGCCCCGCACTTACCGGGCGGGCGGCGGGAGCAGCGCCCTGGGCTCCTCCTGCGCGCCGGAACCGCCGGGCCCGGTGCGTCACCTCCGCCGGGCGGGGCGGGGCCGGGTCGGGCCACTGCGCTGGGGCGGGGGGGAACGGCTGAACCACTGCGGATGGGCGGGGGGAACAGGCCCCGCGCCCTCGGGAGCAGCCCCTGGCCCAGGCTCGGCCGGTGACAGCCCCCGGTGGCCGCGCGCGGTGACAGCGCCGGGGAGCAGCCTTCGCACCGCCGCGGTCCCGGCCCGCCCCACGCCCGCCTCCCGGCGTCCTCCGCACTGGGGTAAAGGTCGCGGCGCGGAGGGGGTGGCATTGGCTCGGCGGGGACGCAGAAGACCGGACCCGGTCCCGCTCCTGGTCCCGCTCCTCACCCTCCGCCGCCGCCATGGCGAAGCAGCCGCAGCCCATCAGCCCCTTGAAGAACTTCTTCGCTGGCGGCTTCGGGGGCGTCTGTTTGGTGTTCGTGGGGCACCCGCTGGACACCATCAAGGTGAGGCGGCGCGGAGCCCCCGGGGACGAGGGGGGCGGCCGGTGCTCGGTGCGGTCTGGGGCAGCGGGGCATGGACTACAGCTCCCGGCACGCACCGCGCGGGAGCGGCGCGGGTCCGGTGGGCACTATGGCGGGACTACAGCTCCCGGCACGCACTGCGCGGGAGAGACAGCCGGTGTTTGCCGCGGGGAAGTGGGGCTGGGTGCCCCCTTGTGGCGCGGCGGCCGTGGAGCCCGTCATTCCCGGTTTATAGTGAAAAATCGGGAAAAGAGCCTCGATGTTTCCGGTGCTGGAAGGGTTTGGGAGCTGGGATGCTCCCGCCAACCCCGTGTTGCGGCGGAACCCAGCACCCCTGGGCCAGGAGGAGGCCAAGAGCGAACTTATGGGGGCACAACTCAGCGTCCAGAGAGAGCTGAGGTTGTCATCCTGACGTCATCCCAGCAATCAATTAGTTAAATGCATTAATTATTCATGACATTAAAATTCACTCTCTTCTCTTCTGCAAAGGGCTAAAATGATGTCAGTCGCTCTATTGATATTTTCAAGTCCAGTCACAAAACATACTCCATAATAGCCAGAGGTGTTCTGTCAATCAAAGTTTAGATTGTAATATTTAATAAAATATTGTTTTTCTCTCCCTCTTACTAGGTCAGGCTACAAACCCAGCCTAAGCCGCAGCCTGGCCAGCCCCCACTCTATTCTGGGACCTTTGACTGCTTCAGAAAGACTCTTGTTGGAGAGGTACTGTGACACCTGCCAAAAATATCAGTTGTTCCTGTACGTCGCAGGAATGGAATCATGTGGGAATGTTGCCCCCCAGAGACCATACAAATCCTGGGTTATCAGTTGGATTGATTCTAATTAACATTTTTAAGCAGATTGCAAAGCTTGGGGAATACTTAACATCCACATGCTCCAGGTACATATCTCTTTGTTTTGCTAGGAGATTTTTTGGTACAAAATAGCATGATATTAATGTCTGGAATTATAGAGTAGAGTGAATGTTGGCCATTGGTTTTTTGCCTTATTGTAGTTGGTGAAATCTTGCTGGTATTTAGAATCATCTCTGGAAATAGGTTGATACAAGCAGTACTTTGATACTTTTGTTGATACAAGCAGTACTTTTACTTCCTTCTACAATGTGTTATGACATCTACGAGAAGGCAGAGTATCATTAATTAATAGATTTTTTTCTCTTTTTCTTTTTTTGAGAGCAGAATGTCAGTTATAGCAGTTTTGTTCAACCTTCTCTAGAAGGTGGACAGTGTTTTTCACTCCTGAATCATCCTTATCATGCGGTTGAACTAGTCTATTTTGTTTTTAGAAAGGCACACAGCCTTGATGGAAAGTCTTTAAGTGACAGAGAGTGCAGTTTTCTGCTTTTAAGTTTTCTCAGTACCTATTTACTGTTTGGAAACAATGGTTGTAAAGCCCAATTGTTTATCTGCTTGCCTGAAGTCTGATTTTTGACTGCTGGATCTCGTTAGATAACTCTCTATTAAATGAAAGATCTGCCTCATATCTGAAATCTACTTTCATTGTGGTATTAACAGGTTGTTATATAACCAAAGCAAATCTTGTTTCCCTGGTCTCTCCCACAAAGGACTGGAATGCTGTGCCAGCTCTGAATCCCTGGCAGTTTTTAACACCCCTGCTGCAGCACGGACGTCAGAGCTGAGCCGTAATAATAGCCTTGTGATGGGAAGTTCAAAAGCAGTGCTGCCTCTCTACTCCTACTCAATACTCATCCATTTCTGTAAGGAAAACTGCTAAAGCTCACTGCCAAGGCCCTTTGCTTCCCATTGCTCAAAGGGAGGTTGAGCAGCAGTTGCTGATCTCTGCCAGCCAGGTGCAATTTCATTGCAGAGCCAGTTGTGCCTGTCAGCCTTCAGCACGTACTGGGATGCACGGGTGTATTGGAGAAGGGGGAAGAAAGGGGTGCACAGACCAGCAAATATTTAATTTGTGTATCTAACCTGTATCTAGGAAGATAACTCTCCTTTTTATTAGAAAAAGCTCAGTTTAAAGGCAAGAGAAATTAATTAAATGCAACTGCTGGGGTCTGCATTAGAAGTTTTTCATATGTGTAATCTATGAAAGGAAATATCACGAATATGTGAAATAGGAATGTTGTTTGGTGAAAAAGTTTTGAGTTAGGGTAGGAAAGAAAAAATAACTTGCTCTTGAACCTGTTCCAAACTAAATTCATGTGAGGACTGAAGGAATTCAGGTTGCTCTCCCTGGCTTTTCCTTTAGTTAAAGAGTGAATTCGATTCAACATTCTCAGGTTCAGTGTCAGGATTTTACACTACTGCATTTGACAAGTTGCCAATAAAACACAGGTGCCTTTTTGTGTGTAGCTGAGAGTGTTCTCTCTTGACATAATCTATTAAGGCTCTTATTCAGGTGGCTTTTAACTTCACTTCCTCATACTTGAGATGTACGTGCAGGGTGACGGGTGTTGTTATAGAAGGGCATCAGTGGTGCCAGTGTTTCCCAGGAAGGATAACTTTCCTCTGCAGCAGTCCCTGAGCCTCAGTTAAGCATGTATAACTACAAATGAACAATAGGCCCATTATTCTTCTAATCAATTTGACTGTTAGATGAATCCTATCCTGGATTGTTGCCTTTCTCTTCTCAACAAGTTGAAATGCGTGCAGAGTTTGTGCCAAACCAAGTAATTCCTGTGATAATGTTTCTTGCAGGGGGTCCGAGGCTTGTATAGAGGAATGGCAGCTCCTATTATCGGAGTGACACCCATGTTTGCTGTGTGCTTCTTTGGATTTGGCTTGGGAAAAAGACTCCAACAGAGAAAACCTGATGACATTTTGACGTGAGTTCCTGGTTAATCAGACAGTTGGGAAAGGCATCCTGAGGCTGCTGCCGTATTGTCGCACGTTGAGTTGTGGTGTAAATTTGTGTCTTCTCCTAGGCCATAAAAATAGTTCTAAAAAATAAAACACTCATGTTTAATGCTTCTGGAAGCGTGGGACTGATAGCACAGGCTAAAAACAGACATTGTGTGGGCAGGTGCGATGCAATTCCCTTTCTACGCAAGAAGGAGCCATTAAGGAACAATTCCGGTTTAGATGAGTACTGTGAGAGTTATATAATGATTGCCTGCCAACAGTCTTGCTATTAACAGAAACTATGGGAGAAATAAATTCATGGTCAAGCAGTCTTGACAACACTCACAGCCCTGATTCTCTTTTCCCTCTTAGCTGTTAGTGTTCCTGTGTCCCTTCATTAGGATATGAAAACAGCCATAGAAATGTTTTGTTGTTATTTCTGAAAAGAGGTGCTTATGAGCAGCCCTCCTCTCAGGCATCTCTAACCTTCTGGAACAGCAACACAAAGCTGAGAAAACTTAGTGTGGCTTTCTACAAGCCAACCTGTGCATGAAGAAAGCCCCCCACCCATAAAGTACTCCTGTAATTGCTTTGCTGAGCTGTGATTTATAGCTCTACAGGAACTGGGCTGTAGCTTAGCAACATTTTACCCCATTATTTGTGTGCTAGGTGAGAGCTCTGTCAGAGAGCAGGAGCCCATTGTGTGGAGCCAACCGTGGTGGGGTGGTTTGGTTTCTGTTGGAGCCTTGCCTGCAAGGGCTGTCCGGGTGGTGTGAGCACACCTGGCTCTGCAGCAGAGCCACTGCCAACCCTGATGAGCTCCCTCTGCTCCCATTGCTCGGAGGGAAGCAGGGCTGAGGTGCTGGGGCACTGCTCACTTATCCTCTCTTTTACCATGGCAGTGTCCTTATGCAGGCAAGGCTGAAGGGTAAGACCAGGGGAACAGTAAGGACTGGACAACAAATGTGCCATGAACTTATTCCCAGCAGCCTGATCACCTCAGTGCCTTGTGTTTTATACACATCATACCAAAGGGAAGTTTTAAGGAGCAAGCTGGAGAAGGGCAGCATAGTTTTTTGAGTTTATGTAGAATTCCTCTCAAGCAGAGCAGTGGGAAAGAACAAATAGAGTGTGGAACTGTCACTATGTCCAGCTGTGCTGTACTGTAGGTGCAGACCTGACACAGTGAAGGTACAGTGTTTCTGGGACATGAGACCCAAAAACAACAGTCAGACTCCTTGTGCTGTGGTTATGAGTCTAGAGGCAGGCACGATTGTTGTGGTTCCTCACGCTGATTTTGAAGGGAAGTTGTGGAAGGAAGAAGATGAAGAGAAACCTGGGCAGCCTGTCCTGCCTTTCCTGGGGCTGAATAATCCCAGAGTGATCTAAAAAACTCAAAGTTTAATTTGAGCAGGAGGTGCATGTGGAGTGGTGAGGGAGGTCTGAATGGTCTGGGTGATAAAATGGGAATATGAGTAGAGAAAGGTGTAAGAGTTGGAATAGAATGCCATCTCTTGGGCAAGTGGAGAGACGCGGGAGGTGTGGAATTTGATTAAATTGAGATGTTAGGTCATCTTACTAGGGAAGGTAGCAGGAAGCTGGATGTCAAGGTAATTTTGCAATGGAGAAACTCAGCTTGTTTAAGGGATTCTGGCATGGGGACTTCGCCATGTGAAAGCAGGTGCAGAATGTGTGGGATAATGGCAGGTTGGTAGGACAGACTTGACTATGGCAGAGTCTGAAAGAGTGAGAGGTTATGGAAAGGAAGGCTCCCGGCTGCACAAGCAGGAATATGTGTGGAATCTGGGGTCACAGAGAAGAGTATGGGAGACTGGAGGAGGAAGAGACTGTTGGGAATAAAAATGAATGGAGAATGCTGTCGCAAAAAATGAAAGTAGAAGGATTATTAGCAAATAGAATGGATATGAAGAAGCTGAGTTGTGATTGCTGTGGGAACCGGTGCTTTGAGTCCTTGAGATCTTAAATGTTTAGTTCTAATTATGCATTGACGAGGCACTTCTACACTGATCAAAAGCAGTGGATGCATTTCAGGTTCCACTGCCATGTTCTTGTGGAGCAGCAATCTCTGGTGATGCAGGGTCTTTCTGCCCTTCGTTTCCTGTGTGCTGTGTTGTGTTAGGGTCTTTTCTGTTTCCTTGGGGCAGATATCCTCAGCTGTTTGCTGCTGGCATGTTGTCAGGAGTGTTCACAACAGTAATCATGGCTCCAGGAGAGAGAATCAAGTGCCTTTTACAGGTAAGGCATTGGATGGTGGTGATGGGAATTTAATTTTAGGGATCTTGTCTTTCCATAGCAGGAATTTCTTTGGTTAGTGCATTTACTCTGTTCTGGTTTTGGGCAGGACTGAGACAACTGTCATTTAATGCACCTGTGTCACAAAGAAGCATTAAACAAACTCACCATGACAGTATAAGTACACACAGCATTCATTGCTCTATTCATTTTCCAGAGCACAAGCCTTATGCTATGGGGCATTATATGAGGCATCCATGGATGCCTCAGTCCACTTAAAAGTATGGAAAAGTCCGGTTTTTCTGAATGAAACTTCTTCTAAAAAAAAATGTGCAAACCTGCTAGATCATGAGACTCTTTGTGGTGTGAAAAAGTTCTGTTACCTTGACAGGTCCCAATGCTTAGCTAAGGAATGCATTTCAAAACAGTGTTCTGACATTTGGGTGGCTGTTAGCTCCGCACCGCCTCCGGGGTTTTTGAAGTATTGTTGGAAAATGTAAACCTGAACAAATGAAATGCCATCTTTAGCAGGTGTGGGAAGCTCTGCTTGTTTCAGACTGTGTTGAACTCTGTTAATATGGTGATGAGTGGTCACATGTTAGTTCTGACAGACAGGATATTACCTGCCTGTCATATGGAGGCTTTTATACACATACTAATGGTTTGAATTTCACTGAACTATTTGAAGACTACTTTTTGTCCCTGTGGAATTACCCAACTCACTTGAGTTGTTTCAAGCTTACACTGTGGAAAAATAAGGGAGAATCACTCCTCTGCATGGAACAGTAACCACAGCCTCAGCTTGAATGTGAGAGAGCTGCTTGAGGAAGTGAGGCAGAGGTTCCCTAGGCAGGAGCATATACTCTTTCCTCTCTGGAAACACACATGTGGCTTTCTAACTCTGGGCTGAATGATTGTGCATCATCCAGAAACATTCAGTAGTCAGAAACTATCACTTTAATCCTTCAGATCCAGGCAGCTACAGGTGAAACCAAGTACAGTGGCTCCCTGGACTGTGCCAAGCAGCTGTACCGCGAGGCTGGGATTCGGGGCGTGTACAAGGGGACGGTGCTGACCCTCATGAGAGGTAAGGGACAGGGCTGTCCCGGTCCCTGCTGCGGGGGTCTGTCAGATAAGAAGCCTGACACAGTATGGGAGATCTCACTGTCCCTTTAGCCAATTGGAGGGGCTGTGTCACCCTTTTTTTCTTTTTTTTTTGCAGTCTGCAGAGCTACTCCAGTGCCTCAAAGGGCCTGAGAAATAAACATGAGATTCTCAGTGAGTGAGGAAGAGATTAGATGACAAGGATCAGAGGGATATAGGAAGTAATTAAGATCTGAGAAGCCAAGAGGAATGAGAGACTTCAGGAGAGGAGCAGAGAGAACAAAGAGAAGAGAAAAATACAGAAGTGGGCTTTTTTTAATTATTATTTTCTTCTTTTTTTCTTTTTTTTTTCTCCTTGAGAGAAGGATTGTGCCTGTCTGTGACTGTTGCTCTGTAATACTGGCTGCTTTAAGAGATGTGATGGCAGCAGTTATGCTTTCTACCCGCTTGAGTCTGGGTTATTTTGGACTGGGATGTCATGACCCCTCTCTCAAATATAACAACAACAAGTAATTGTGCCAGACCCTGAATTATTTATGTATTTCAGTAATCCCTTTTTGAAAAGCTGAAATTTCTGTATTTTGTTACCTCAGTTTAGGAATTTGTTCTATCCTCTGCTTCTCACACAAGTGTAGCAGCCTGCAGTGAAACTCCGGCAGTGTCCCTAGCCAGAGGTTGGTTCTCCAGTTTAGGTATGGGTTAAGAACAGGCTGTGGGAGCAACTTAAAAAACCCAAAACAAGACCCATGAACTGCAAAAAAAATCCCCAGATAGAATCATTAGAAGTAATAGCGTGCAAAACTCATGAAGTTCCTGCACTGCTATGATGTGCTGTGCAGTAATTGGGACAGCTTAGAGCTGCCTCATCATTAGTGTAATGGCCAGCAGGTAGGTTACAGTCTGGTTTGAAAGGCTGCTGACAGAAGAGTTATTTTCCCAGTTCCTGCCTTTAGCACCTGCTCTCCATGGGAAAGCTCAGACTCTTCTGTTTAGGGCAGCAGAAGATTTTTATTTTGTTTATAGAAGAGGTTCAGAAAAGGAATCTGGATGCACTTAGTGGTGTTGCTGGGCTGGCATGGGGCTGCTGTGCCTCCAGGCTTCCTTTGGTTTCCCACTCCTCACATCCTTTGTTGTTTACCCACCAGACGTCCCAGCCAGTGGAATGTACTTCATGACGTATGAGTGGCTGAAGAACACTCTGACCCCTGAGGGAAAGAGGTCAGTGAAATCTCACAGTCATCACTTTCTGGCCTTCACAGACTCTGCTGATTAATCTCCCGAGTTACGAAGAGATTTAGAGCAGTATCATCAAAACAAATTAAAAAAAAGATTGCTCGTCTTATGAGTTGAGCTGTTTTGGTCTGGGGTTAACTGACAATTAAAATAATATTCTGAGTTTCTCTCAGATTCTAGTTTGGATCTTATCAGCCTAGTAAGGAATACTTAAAGTAGGTCTCTTTACTTTAAACCCTGTGTGTGTACAAAATGCTGGGGGTTTTTTTTTAATTTTTTTGTGGGTTTGGTTGGTTGGTTGGTTTTGCTTTTTTTTTTTCCCAGAGCATGTGTATGTGTGCTGCTGAATGAAAAGACTTGAACCTTTAGGATGGAGTTGGTCCATCTTGCTCAGATAGTTGGTTGCTCATTGGTTGCTCAGATACTACACTCTGTCTCTGCCTGCAGCATTGTGCTGCTTTCTGGCTGCCAACCAGGCTGCCTTTTTGATTGTCACCTTAGTCAAAGCAAATGAGTTTGACTTTTTTCCCCTCTCCTTTTTTGTTTCTTTTTGGTTATTTTACTTTTCCCTCCCACCCCACTCCAATCTTGCTACAGTGTGAGTGATCTCAGTGTGCCTAGGATCCTGTTTGCTGGGGGCCTGGCTGGGATCTTCAACTGGGCAGTTGCCATTCCACCAGATGTGCTGAAATCCCGTTTCCAGACCGGTGAGTTGAATTCCAGTGTGTTGAGGCCACACTCGGTGTGGTGCTCTTGGGAATGGTCTGGGCAGTGATGGAAGTTGGGAGGTTGCATGTCTTGAGTGCTGCTTGAGACAAGTGCATGAAAAACCCAACTGTGCTCCTAGCATTTTAGTTGGTTTCCTCACAAATTTTTGTCAAATCAGGCTGCACTTCTCTGTTTCTGCCTCCCTGATATTATAGTGATCCTGATTTGAGGTACCTGATTTGAAACCCAAGCACAGAACTCACAATAATAGAACCACTTGTCATAGCTGTTTTAGTACAAATGTAATTCTCTGAGAGGTTTTTTAATTTCACTTCAGACATAGTTGTATAAACCGTAGCCTGTGCTATCTGCAGTTTATAGTAACAGGGCATGACTTGCTGAGAGCATTGCTTTTGGACTGGCAGCTCTGCTCTTTAATGTCTGTGGCCTAATTATAGTGAGGATGGTCCCAGGCCTTGCGCTTCAGCAGAGTTTGACAGGTTTTTTGTTGGTTTCTCTGGGAGTCCTGTCAATTAATATTTTTGTTAAAGCTCCCCATAGTCTCTATGAACTCAACTCTCCACTGGACAGTGACCATTTCTCTTGAGTCACAAGTCATGATAATAAGCGCAGGAAACCTCACTTCTTTTTCTCTGAGCAATGGCTGCTGTGGTTGGTTGTACCTTACCAAGGGCTGAGAGCAAAACATGTCACAGCTTTGATCTCGTTCCATTGAGCCAGTCCCCGGTGCTGCTCTGTGGATGATGTGGGTTTATGGTGATTCTGTTTAACTGGGTTGGTTTGTAGATTACCTGTCCAGAGGGCTGGCAGAGGCAGTACTTCCCAGGGAAGTCTCAGGAGAAGAAACAAATTTTTTGAGTACAGTAGCTTCTTAAAAACACCTCAGCAAATCCGTGTAACATCAGCATTAGAACAGCTTGTGCTTTTTGCTTGAAGTCTGTTGTTGTTCTTGGCTGGGGCATGTGATGGGATCATTATCTTATTAACCAGCTTCATCAGTTTTTATATCTGACATTCCTATCACTCAAGTGCAGCTCTTGGGAGAGCTGTGATCAGCAGTGCAAGTAACAGCTCAGACTTCCAACCCTGACAAAAGTTATTCTCCTTTCTTACCTGCCATCAATGACTTGATGATGTAAATTCTTTGGTGATGGTGAGCACCTTTTTTCTGTTCACTGAGCCTCTACCAAGTTGTCTTGTTTATTTGTTTGCTGTAGCAGTGTGAACCTGTTGAAAATTCTGGGCTGTTACATATGGCACATCATCCTTCAGCCCTTGTGATTGCCACACATCTGGGCTAACGTGCTGTGTATCCCTTCCAGCTCCTGCAGGAAAATACCCAAATGGCTTTAGAGATGTGCTGAGGGAACTCATCCGAGAGGAAGGAGTTGCATCTCTGTACAAGGGGTTCACAGCTGTGATGATCAGGGCCTTTCCTGCTAACGCGGTGAGTACGCTGTGGTTCCGGGTGGGGTTTGGGAACACGGCTGCTCACGGTGAGTGTTTGCAGTCCGTAGAGGACGTGACTGGCTGTTTACTCTTGGACCATTTCAGTGACGTTCTTGTCATTGCAGGTACTTTTGGCTGTTGGTGTCTAGGTTCTAAAAATGTACTTTAATCTAGGAGCAACAAGTAAACCTTTCCTCAAAGCTTTGCATGAAAGCTCTTTGTTGACTTTCTCTGATAGTTCTTCTCTGCTGGTTGTACATCCACCCATAGAAGATGGAATAAGTTTGGACTTGCTTTCCCTTCAGCAATGAGCCTAAAGGATCCAAGTTCTGCCTTTGTGTGGAGGGATATGGTAGAATTCTTGCCTCTGGTTCAAGACCTGTTTTGTCCTCTTCCTCCTTCCATATCAGCCACGTCAGGTGTTCCTAGTGCTGCATTTCAAAAACCCTTTTTGTTCTGTGTGTTCTCTTTTCCAGGCATGTTTCCTTGGTTTTGAAGTTGCTATGAAGTTCCTCAACTGGGCTGCACCCAGTCTATGAAGACTAGGAAGTCTGGAAATGAGAGAGGAGAGGAAGAGAGTGCAAGTCTGCCTCAAAGGAATAAATGAATGATCACTTAACGTTTCAGGAATTATTGTTTGCCTAATACCTTTTTGCCTTCCTCACATTCTTTAGGTGGTGCTATGTGCCAGTCAGAAATGCAAGCTGTAGCTCTGACACAGTTGGTGAGGAGTTAGGGGTAACAAACCTTCTGAGCCAACGTAGCACGGCAGTTATGCTGCTAACAGGCAGCTGTCACTGTCACACACACTACCTTAAGTACTTCCTCATGGAAGAAGGGGACACATCTTAGAATGTAATTCTTTATTTACTGAAGAAACATGTAACGCTGAAAAACGTCCTTAAAATAATGTACTTAACTCTCAGGGCATAAGTCAGCAGCTGCACATGCTCATGTCTGCAAGCAATGTCAGACACTGTTCTCATCTCCTGTAGTTTTTCAGTTGTGGCTGTTCCTGTGTTTAATCTGTGTGTGTATAGCAGTAAACACAGAACTCAGCAGGGGAGGCCAGAGCTATGTTTCAGAGGGTTGAGGGGTGTTGCAGGTACCATATCAGGTCTTGCACGCTGATCTTTTCTGTGGAACTAGGACACAAAATGCATTATGTTTAACATTTGTACTAAGCTTTACTGAGGTAGCCAGTAAACTGTGGGGAACTGTGTTTGATTAACCTGAACTTGTCTTTGAAATCCATTTCTGTCCCACTGAAGAGAGCCCAAATGTGATTTCAAAAGTACAGCACGGTTCATAGCAGCCTGTGATATGTTTGATTCATCAAATACCATGTCCTGGGATTCAGTCCCTGACACTTGCGTGAGAAAATTTAACAGCACTTCCAAGAACTGAATGTCTCAGACACAAGTGGGATGCATGAAGAGGACACTGGCTTGCAGTCTTGTCTAACTTTATCCTTGCTCCTGTTCCTTGGTTTTCTCTTACTATTATTAAACATAATCCCATTTTCATTTGAGAAATTACTAATACTAAGAAGTAGAAAGCAACTTTTAATTGCCTTTGATTGTAATGCAGTGTTATTGGAACTAAATAAAGCTAGCTGCTGCTTGAATGTGTGCCTTGGTTCATTTACTGTTTGAGTTGTCACATGTGCTTCATTTTGCAAAAGTTTTCCAATTCTTAATTCTGAGCTGTGATTGGGAAGTAAGTTATGCTGTCCTGTCTTAAATTGTTAACCCCTGTCCTTTCAGCTTTCGGATTTCTGCCATGAGCTGTGGAAGGGAATTTTCTGCACTTGGCATGTTTGTCATACAAGGCCTTTTGGGTGCTGCATTGTGGATGCGAATTTTTAACTATAAAGCAACACACTAAATAACACATCTTGGAACAAATAACACATACTTAGTGGAAAGGACTTGGTGTGGTCTGTTGACCTGTACCATGAGGACACAGTCTTCACCTCGTCTTTCCACAGGTAGGGGCAGCCCTGAAAACTTCCCACTCAGTGCTGCTGAGAAACCTTGAATTCCACTTTCCTTCCCAATTTTTTGGAAAGACCAGAAGGGAACCCACCTTCCCCAGAATCCACCTCCTGAGTTTTACAGGGCAGGGGAGGTGAAATGTACAAGTAGAATGGAAGGAAAATTCCAGCTTTATGACGCTTCTTAAAGCTGGAAGTTGCTTCTAGGTACCACAGCCCCAGCACGGAAATCAGAAAGGGCCAGAGCAGCCACCAAAGCAGCACAGGGCAGTGCTTGGTGGTGAGGCAGCACAGAGCCATCAGAGCAGACCTGATCCGCTTGAAACTAGCTTGGATTTAGCCTCGGTAAACCCAGAACTGCATTTAAAACCATTTGAGAGGTTCATATCCTTTAATCACTTCTCCAAACCAGAATTAACTCAGTGTTCAGACTTCGAGTATTTCATTCATCTGAGGAGGAACAACAGCCACGCCTGAGCACTGAGGAATGGGGAAGGTCCACAGTGGGTACGGCAGCAGCGAGAGTGCAGAGGCAGCTCCAAGTGCCTGAGATTTTCCCACACCAGGGGCCACCCCACTGGTTTCACTCACCAGTCTGTGGCCTTAAGCAGTGCTTTCTCTGGAAGACTGAAATATTCCCTACACTACTTCAGTTGTTACTAGTAACTGTAGACTCCCTTCTGCCAAACTATTCCTTTTAATTATTTTTTCTTAAACATTTCAGATCCTTTTTTCCAATGTGACTTATCCTAATTATATTCTATATTCGCCCCACTCCAAGTTTTTTGCAGAGCTTTGCATTTTGCATCATAACACTCTGTTGTTTACCATGGTTGATTTCATTTGGTGCTTTTAGCTAAGTAAAATATGGCAGAAGACAATCAGGGATGAGGGGCTGCTTTCCAACAGCAGTGGCAGGAGAAGAAGAGCTTTGCAAAGGCTCATCAGACACATCTGCTTGCTTATTCAAAAACTGAAACTCAGGCACCCTGGAAATATTTAAAAAGCTGCTCATGTCTCCAAAGATTCTGCCACACAAAATTTGCCAATTCCTTGTCTCTAATGTGTTCAGCATCAGAAAGAGGGAAGGATTTTAACCCAGGCATAGTTTCCTATACCCTGAGGACTCTTTTGCTTTCAGAGGCCCAGATTTGCATTCAAATGTTATTTTCTAATTGCCCAGGTTCTTGTGAGAATTCAGGCAGTGTATCTGCAGTTTAAGGGCACACAGCAGCAGCTGGTACGCTGGTGCCAGCAAGTGATACTGATGATATTTGCCTTTATGCTCCCTATGCTGATAACATCTGGTTTTGCTATATCAAAATCAGCATAGAGTCCCCCAAGAGTCTTGTGCTAGACATCCTCCTGGCCCATTCTGCTTTGATGCAAGTGATTTTTCCAGTGGTGATTCAAGGTGCCTGGAAGTATTCCAGAACTAATCCATGATAGATAAATCTTCTGTGCTTGCATTTCTCTGCCCATTGTGTGCAAGTGGTTTTTGTGCACACTCAGCATTGCTATAGTGACAGAAAGGTCCTTGGAACACCCCTGACAAGTCAGTCTTGATCAAATTTGTCTAATTAAAGGAAGCTGCCCTGTGGGAGGCACATACAGTACAGACTCTCCAGTTTGGAAAAGGACACTGCAAGGTAGATCTTACAAATGGTGAGCAGTGTCAAGAAGGTGCATTTACTCATATTTCTCATGGGACAAGACACACAGTGAGGACATCAAGCAATATTTAAACAGAATGCAAAAAAAAAAATCACAGAAGAACAGTTCATAAAAATCTACTGAAAACTGATAGGGCTGCAAAGCCTTGGCACAAGATATTCCTGAATTGACGATTGATAGGATTTGGAGGGTGTGCAAGGGAAGGCACAATGAGTGTTTTATTCCTTGTGTTCTTTCTGTAAGCATCTGCTGCTGGACACCGTTGGGCAGAGGAATAGACGGACCTCCAATCTGATCTTCATCCGTTTGGTGTTGTTACAAAATGATGAGCAAACCCTGACTAATTCTGTGGAGTGCACACAGAGGAGGGTGGGCTGGCTATGCACCTTCAAATAATAACATAAATTAGGGTACAGCACCACCTATGGCTTTACATGTGCCCGGTTGGCCTCTAATGGTTCCATTTTCCATTTTTACATTTTTCTTACTATCTGCTGCCTCTTAGGTAAGAGGCCTCCTATGCCAATAGCCTGTTTGTGCAGGTGAAAGACTGGCCTTGTGCACAGCCTGAGCAGAGTGGCCTTCACCACCACACAGTTCACAGGATGACAGAGGAGTTGGGGCTGGAAGGCATCTCTGGAGACCATCCAGTCCAGTCCTCCTGCTCAAAGCAGGGCCCACTAGAGCAGGTTGCCCAGGACTGTGTCCACTTGGGTTTTTACTATCTCCAAGGAGAGAAACTCCAGAGCCTCTTGGGGCAACTGGCTCCAGTGTGCAATCACCTTCACAGAAAACCAAGTTCTCTCTTATGTCTAAGTGGAATTTCATGTATTTCAGTGTCACTGGATCCCGCTGAGAAGAGTCTGGCTTCTTCTCCTTCTAAATCTTCTCCCATCAGGGATCCATACCCATTGGTAAGATCCTCATGAAGCCTCCTCCAAGCTGAACAATTCCATCTCTCTTGGTCTCCTCGTATTGCAAAAGCTCCAGTCCCTTCAGCATCTCTGCAGTGCTTCACTGGACTTCTCTGCAATGTCAATGCCTCTCCTGTCCTGGGGAGTGCAGAACTGGACCCCCTACTCCAGCTGTGGCCTCACCAGTGCTCAGAGCAGGGAAGGTCCCTTGGTCTGGTGGCAATGCTCTTCCTAAAGCAGCCCAGCAGGCCGGTGGCCTTCTTTGCCACGAGGGCATGTTGGTGGCCCATGTTGTCCTCATGACTGCCCGCTTCGAACCGTAACGTGTGACCGCACTGCTGGCTTGTCCAGGCCACAGACTAAAATGCCTGCTGAGTCAGTGGCACGAAGCCACCCACACTGTGGCACTGTGACAGTGGCACTGGGTGTGCTGTGCGCCAAAGGGCTTCGACAGCACCATCCCCGCTGAAAATAGATCCGGCTGCCCTGGCAGCTGCATCCTGGGGACTTTTCCTCCTGTCTCAGATGATGGTAGGAAGATGCCTGCCTTGCAGCTGGGGGCTTCCCAGGAGGGTGGGTGTAGGGATTGCTGGGATTCCTGCTCTTCTCTGCTCTCCAGGATGCCTTTTGGGTGATTGGATCCTGGGCAGCTCTGCTCATTTGCAATGTTGGGCTCTTCTCCTGCTCCGTGGTCACAGACGTGGCTCTGTCTGACCACATTTTATACCACACTTTGTCTTTCAGCCCAGCAGACCCTGCCCAGAGAAAGTTGCCCAGTGAAAGGGAGGAACAGGCTGCCTGATGCTGGATACTTGAAATGGAAAACTATTTCTAATTTAGGGAGATTTGTGTATAAAACTGAGGACATTTTCCATTGCCTCAATGTGTTAGAATAGTTCTGCAAGTCTATCTCAAATCTGGTAAAAATGTAAACATTAAGTAGATGTTGGACAGCATTTTTACTAACATCTGTCCCTGAAATCAGATCCTTTAGTTTAATCTCAGACAGTTCAGTTTAAGCTCAGATGGTTCTGTTTCAGCAGTTTATGATGCACAGGTTGTCCCTAGGCTTCCTAGGAGAATGACCATAAAGATCAGTATCAAAGTTTCAGCAACAGGCCATAGGTAAGCTTCACTTCCCTTTGCAGGTGACAGCTTGAGTGTTGATTTGCTGAAGGACACTGTGCTGTTGCTAACCCTTGGCACTGGCAGTGGAAGCCTTGATGTTTATCTGTGCAATGAGCTGCCTTCCCTTCTTCCTCAGAGAGCTGAGCTCAGACTTCTGCCCCAGTGCTGCTGTTGCTCTGGGGCGAGAGAACTTGCACACAAACTCTGGATACCAAAGTAAATGTTGAGCTGCCTGGGGATGGGTTCCCCAAAGCTGAAAGCATATCCCAGCAGCAACATTTCTCGTTGGTACTGTTTCCTAATACTGTTTCCTAATAGTTATTTATTACTGGCAGCTGCTGGCTCCTTCCTCTCTCCACTCATGCCATCAAAAAATTCTGAACTGTGATCTAGCTTTGAATGTTTGTCCTGGCAGACCAAAGGCAAAGAAATCAATTCTCTGTCCCTTTCCATCTTTAATCCCTACACAGATTTCAGCAGAACCAGCTGAAATGCTGAAAAGGTGTAAAATTACAGCGAATCCTCCTCCTCCTGGGGCTAAGCCCATGTGATTCAGAAAAGCCCCTGAATGCCTGCATAGACAAATCCTAAAAAATACTTCCCGCTGAAACATAATCCTGCCGCTCATCTCCCGCCCCTCCCTGCCCGCTCACCCTTGGCTCCCTATCACTCACTGCCAGGCAATTATCTGCTTCGTTTACTGCCTCTTGGCCGGAGCCAAAGTTCAGGATCTGGCAGTCGATGGCAGGAGATCACTCGGCGGAGGGAACTCGCTGTTCTCCCAGCCCCACCACCCATTTCCCATCGGAGCAGGCGTGCTCAGCTGCAAGGCACGGCCAGCTTCTGCGGGGGCGTGAGCCCTGGCTCCTACCGCAGAGCTTCTCCTGGGAAGGAGTCTGGAGCTGCGGTGGGCAAGAGGCTGGAGCAGGGTCTCCTCCTGCTCTGCCAGCAGCCCAGGCAACAGGCCGGCATCTGCTGCTACTGAGGTGGAGAATGTGTGTGGGCAGAGTCCTGGGTACCCCTCCCGATCTCTGGCCTTGCCCACCGCCCCATCTGCTCCAGGTGGAAGAAGCTGGTTTGTCCCACATTCCTCTCACCCCCCCGCCCGCCTCCATATAGCTAAAGCTCCAACAAAATTCAGTTTCCCCTGGGCAGGGGAGGCACCTGTGGGTGCTTTTGAGTCTGCCAGGGATCATGGATGAGGCACGGTGACACGGCACCAGTGTGAAATGTCTGTCTCTCCCGAGATGAGCAATTCCTTGTGATGCGGATGAGTTCTCTTATGTGCTGATGACAAATTGTTGGGGTTTTCCCCATTTTCTTCCCCCTGGGTCCAGCTCAGAGGATGAAGCATCCACATGCCATTTGCCCCAAAAGCACAGACTGTTCCTGGCATTTCTCTCAATAATGCTCACAAAATGCAGTGTGCAGCTGTCCTGCTCACCAGTGTGGGCATGTCCTGAGATGCCAGAGCTGCCTGCTGGTTTGGGAGAGCAGCCCTTCCCAGCAAAGCAGCCCTTCCCAAGGATGGGTCTGTGCTGACCTCTCCCCCTGCTTCATTCCATGCTCTCACTCCGGGCACAGGGGTGGGTGAGAACGTCTGTAAGGATATGTCCCAAAGGGAACTGGGTTGTAAAACACAGCTCCTCTGCCCCACTCCCTCAGCAAACAGAATTTAAAACAGCTAAGGTTACTCTTTCCGTAAAAGATAAAATCAGGCTGTGTCACTAAGAACAGGGTTTGGGCCTCATACTGAGCGTCTCCCAGCCCAAAGCTCTGTCCCCAGTGAGGAGAGCAGGGGGCACAAAGCACCCAGCTGTACCTCCCCAGGGTGCTGGCAGCAGCTCTGCCATCCACAGCCACGCACTGGGATTTAGTGGGCTGGAGGGTGTAGATACACCCAGAGCTCCAGGCTCAGTTTTCAGTACCATCACCTTCCAGACACATCCCTGGGTTTGGCCTCTCCAGTATCTGACAGCAGAGAGTGGCACTGTTTATGTGCTGCTTTGTACCAGCTTGGCTGAATGATGTTTTCACGGGTGTAACTTAAATCTTGCCTTGTGAGAAATAATAACACATTGTTCCCCTTTGTCTTTCCTGAAGTAATTTTTAACTTACTGGGCCCTTCTCCTTTAGGTCCTTTTCCAAACTGATGTCTTATTTAACCTCTCCTTGTACAATGCAATGATCTTCTTTTTCTCCTATTTTGTATTTCTTCTACATACCATTTTTTAATGAAAAAATAATAGTTTCTATCAGCCATATTGATATTTTTTAATCTATTCTCTATTATTTTCCTCTGGGCACTGGCACAGCTGGTTAATAAAATGGGTATTGATTTCTAAATATGCCTAAAAGTTTCTTTATTGAGTAGCTGGCTGATAATCTGTCTTCCATAGGTTTTTCTATAATTAAATTTGACTGATCTGGAATAACCCCCCAACTTTTACCATATTCCCAGAGCAGACTTTGCTGAAGGTGGTGTCCACATTGGGAAAGGATGGGGGGTTTAATTTAATCAGTTTACCTTAGCAACATTTACACCATCGATAAACAAGCACTGTTTATCTGAACAAAGACTGCCTGGCCCCTTCTCCATCCTGAGTGTTGCTGGTGATGGCAAAACTGACAGTGCCCAGCCTTCTGCATGTAGGGTGCCTCCTTCTTGCTTTTTGTCCCTTTTACTCACACTTCAGCTCACCTGCTAAAATTTGCTTGGAATAATGGCAAGATCTTGAAGTGAAGTGACCATGGAAGATCCTCACCTTGATTTTAATGTCTAGTTTTGCTTGCTCACAGAGCTGCTAATCACCTTACTCGTGTGGCTGTTTTACACTCCCTGAAAAACAATTGCTAGAAACCTTGACATCTGTTAAATGTTTGCCCACAAGTATTTTCTGAAGATCTTTGGCAACCGTGTGTCACTTCTGAAACTTGCTACAATTCAACTTGGAAGGGGAGAATCTTTCCAAAATTACTGTTTTCCTAGGATGTATGTGTTCATGGATGTGAGGGTGAACTGCAGTGCCAACCTCACCCGGGTGACCTGGTGATGAAAACGGGAAATTCAGCTTTGTTATATACACAGATTATTTCAATGGGACATGAAGAATAACTCGGAGATTCATAAACTCTTAGATCCACTGAACATTTGGCTGAAGGGTCATCACCCAGTGACCCACTTTTTCTGCATCATTTAACAACGGAGAGGATTGAGGGGGAAGGCTCCCTGGGGCGGCTCTGCCCACAAGCTCTGCCCCAGCCCTTCAGAGCCTTTTCTGTGCCAAATGACAGAAACATCTCTTGGCCGTGGGTCTGCAGGTCCTTCCTCCATGGGTGTGACCTGGCACCTGCCCTGGCTCTGCACAGCCAGCCTGGGCTCAGCGTGTTCCAACCCAGATCCCAGATTACAGCTCCTGTGGGAGAGAGGTGACCCCCTCGGGATTCAGCAGCAGCATCCAGCTCTGGCAGGACATGGAACTTCCTGAGACACCAAAAAGGGGGTGGTATATTTTGGGGGAAAAAGACTAGTTTTCACATGTAAGCTTGTTGCATAGAGGATGCCAACTCAAGAGCCTCTCAAAATTTAAAATGGTTGGTAGGATCCAGCTGGAAAGGCATAATCCATAACCACCTGTGTTCTTATGAGGTTCTACATTCATTTTTTTTGGTATTTTTCTCTGAGATTTCTTTTTTTATTATTCTTTGTACATTTAACTAATTTAACAGTTGATAAACTGTTACATCTTTTTTTTTTTCTTCAAAATATCTCAAGCATAAAAGTTTTCTAAAATAAGTAAACAAGACTAGTACATATTTTGCTACAATATGTAACTATCTTACCGAAAACACTGATACTCTTGTACGTTGAAAATAAGATCCTTACCACTTGATATTAATTTTCATAAAAGATCAGATTTTCTTGTCATATGCCATGAAGTTCAAATTAAATTAACTCTAAATTACCTTAAAATTTTTTTCTGATCTTAAGAATTTATTTACTATTTAATGTTTTACTTATTCTTGATCACTCTTTTTTTCCCCTAGGACCTTCTTTGCCCTTAATATTGCTTAAGCAACTTGTTTCCACAAATAAATAAATAAATAAAAATGTTTCCATTTACTGAAAGCATAGAGCAGTCATCCTTAATTTGTCTAATTTCTTTCAGTGTCTAGAGTATTCATTTCCAAAAGAATGTTCCCTGAGACTTCATCTGGCAAACAAATACTGCTTCTAAGGTTTGGTCATGATTTTCCTCCTGTTCCAGTAGCTCTTGCCTAATCAGTTTGAATATGAATTTAGAGATGAATGAGAAATCTGTTATTCTATATATGTCAGAGGTAAAGTATAATCTCATTTCCCTGAGGGCAGTTCTCAGCAGTCTGGGAGCCTGAATTGCTGATACAGTCAGTGCTTGCTGCCTCCTCTATTTTACCTTCTTTATTGGGTCTTTTCCTGTAAAAATATATACCACTCAAAATTCCAGCAAGAATTTGACCTTTCCCAAAGTACTGGCCTATTTTAAAGTGTAATTTAAACTATTTGCTTTTGACTGTTAGCAGAATCTGAATCCTGTGATAGGGATAACTGGGCAAGCAACTGTGTCCTTTAACATGAGATACCATCACTTCCTATCCTTACCTACAGCTTCAGTCTGAAAGCCACTAGTAGAGTGCACGACTTTCCTTTGCTTGAGCTGCAGAAAACAGCAGCTGGAGCAGATCTTCCATGTCTGGCACTTGATCAAATACTTTCCTGAAGTAGGATAACACATTTTCTGTTTTGTCATTTTTGCCTTCATTGTTTATTTCTTTGATCTTCAAATATCTCAGTTAAAAGGCAACTAATAATTGTTTTGGGTTTTTTTAAAGCTTCAGATGTGCTGCTTCAGATGGAGACAACCCCTGTGAGGCAAGGAGGTACCCCATCCCTGGGGTGGGGTCCCAGGAGGCCTGCAGCAGACAAGGAGGCCCATGGGAGGGGTTGGATGCTGAGCAGCAGAGCCTGGACCAGCTCCCTGTGCACCCCTGCTGTGCCAGGCTGTGTCCCCACTGTCCCCAGACAGACCCTGACCACGGCCAGGCTTCGTGCTTTGCTGCAGCAGGACAAACTCCCACCGTGGACACCCAGCACTGGCCTCTATTTCCATTTTATTTTATCCTTTCCATTTTATTTTACCTAATTTTTCCTGGACTCATCATGTCTGTATTTTTCGACCATGGGAAGAGGCTCTTCCCAGCTAAACCAACCTTCCTGCAGCTTTCCTTCGAAGCACCAGCACTGTCACGGTGCAACCTTCAGGCTCACTAACTCCCAAGAAATCCCCCCCTATAACCTTTTGTTTATTCCTCACATAGTCAAATCCTGTGTTTTAGCTGCACTTTTGCTACTGCAAAAGCATTTTCTATTCTTTTGTCCTTTTTTCTCCTTCACTTTACACCCCTATTGAATCCCTCATTTGTCATGGTTTTTTCAGTGGCTAATTATTGGCTTCTCCCTCTGGACTAGTCTTTGTGTGTCTGAGACTTGGATTTTGATCCCAAGCAACTGGAATACATTTCCCCCTTGTTTAAAGCCTCTCTGTAGGTGAAAACAATTTTGCGAATTGAGAGAAGATTTAAATCAGCATTTTTTCTGTAGCAGATCTCTCCCTTTTGAGCACTGCTTTGATTTCCACAGCATTTCTTCTAAAGTTCAGCAGCAAGGTCTGGAGAGAATAGCAGCTTATTGCTTCTGCGATAAACTCTTATCTTTTTTACAATTTAATATCCCTGCCACTAAGCGGAAAATTTCCCTGTCAGTCTCTGTGCCTGTTACGTAGCCTGGGAAGCAGCCATAACACTTTACCCTGTCAGCTCCTAGGACAGTGCCGAATAAACAACTTTGCAATTAAAGTGTTTACATATTGCAGCCTCCTCCCTCCTTCCTCATTTCAGGCTACTTCATCAATCAACTGTCTTCCCATTGACTGCTTTTTTCTGTAGATCTCTGGTACTGCTCATTCAGGCTTGGGACGTTTTTCCTTGGTCTGGTCAAACACCATCCCTTCCCATCAGCATCCAGGACCACCTCCCCGTGCCCCCAGCCGAGACCTCCACCAGTTGGGTGAGTGGACTCATCCTTCTCTGCCCCTCTCAGTCCTTTCTGGTCTTTGCTGTTACAATTCCAGTTCAGCCCAAGGCCAACCAAATTTGCAAGCTTGAAACACCCTTTTCAATGAGACATTTCCCGTTTTCAGGATCCTTTGGCAGCAAATCTCTTGCAACCCTGTGCTAGGCTTTGAAGGGTCGGTAGCTTTAGAGCATAAATGAAGTGAGTTTACCTTGAGACACAAAGCTAAACAGGCAATAAACAGGTAAAATAGCGAAATAGGAAAAAAGACTCTATTTCTGAGCCAAGCCCCCTTTTGATGCTGCATTCTCAAATCTAGTAACTGCCTAAGGGTTTTTCAGATAAAGAGAAATCAGCCAGCTATTGAGGGGGACAGAGAAGCAAGCACAGTCTGACTGGGCTGTCAAATGTGCAAAGAAAACCAAGAGCAAACACTGTGCTTCCAGCCCTGATCAGGTTTTGGTACTTGCAATGCTGTTTGTAATGGCTGTATTCCTTCACAGGGGAAACTGCTCGGAGGGAAAATGCTGTCAAATGGAAACTGCAGAGTGACGGGGGCAGAATCATTCCTGGTATGCTCTGGGCTGCACTTCGCTGTCAGAAAAAGCTACATTCCCTTTGTCTCAAAGGGTTCAAATACTCTGAGGCAGGGAGGAGATTGAGGGAGACAGGCCTTAATTACATTCTTCTTTCTCGTGTGATTAAATATGAACAAAAGAACTACTGCACTGCATATCCCCTGCACTGAGATCCTGCTGCAAACACAGAGACAGAGCCAAACTTTGCCAGCAATCTTCTCGTTTCATCGGCAAGCCTGTGTTTTGCACGTCAAAGTTTGCTCAGGATGACAAGAGAAATAAACTCTACAAAATCTGAAGAAGGACCTGACAGAGCTCAGCCAGACAGGGGGCTTGATTAATAATTCAAAATAATACTTTGAACACTAAATGGTCTTTCATGTTCCTCTAAGCTGTAGTATAAATCTAGGCTGAACATTTCCAACAGGTTTGTGTTAGCTGTGACTCAGAAAAACCAGTCCCCTCTAAAGAGGTGTGATGAGAGAGGAAATGTTTTTTTTCACTCTGCGTGTTGCCTACAGCTTCTCGCTGACTGCAGGTGAACCTCAAGGAACTGACATTGCTGACGTGTGTTGAAAGGGAACCCCCCCACACACGACTGCAGATAACGTGGAGCATCAGTGTGAAGACCGGCTGGCTTTGAGGTGACATCAGAACCTGAAGTGTGTGGGTTTAGGGTGCATTCCTAACTGTCATTTTTCATTTTCTCAGTGTGCTCCAGCAAAAAAGGTCTTCCTCAAGGCAGTTTGATTTTAAGTGTAAGTGAAACAGGGCAGATGAATCCCCTCAAGAGGAGGGAGTACATGGTACCATGCAGGTCTTTGTGCCTCAAACCCCCTCTGCAGATGTTTCTGGAGAGCAATGCCCAGCAGTGGTGGGGAGGTGTGGAACAAACACTGAACATTTGTTTGATATGGTGTCAAAATGCTGTCAGAATTTTGGGGACAATGCTATCAGAATGAATGCTGGCGGACCTGAATGAAGATGGATTGGAAAGGCTATTAACGGAGAAGATAGGAAATGTGTTTGATGCAGGGCGGGGAGAAGGAAGGCTGAGAAATTCATAGAAAAGCAGAGTGGTGGAAATGATGATCCAGAAAAGTGGCAGAGTTTTTTCTGGACAAGGGTGAAACAAGACTGCATCCACATAAGCCAGGAAAAGAGCTGGTGTTGTTGAGGCACAGAAAACATGAGGGATGGGGTATGTGATTCAGCTGAGAAAGGGTAAGGAAAGGTTGGATCTTTCCTAGATTTGAAAGGAAAATGTGACTCCCAAGGCTACTGATGCAATTACAAGAGTCATTGAGAAAAAACCAACAAGAGGTCAGGGGAAGCAGCAACCTTTCAAGGCTAAATGATGCAAACCCGCGCATTCTGAGAAACATTTCCCACAGTTCAGGAATCCTTTGTAAACACAATTAACCATAGCTCTGGTTGTGAGATGAAAGACAGCTAATGTTGTGTGGAAAATGCACACAGAATGGCTCAGAGAAAGGCCAATGTCAGAAATACAAGGGTAGAGCAAGTAGTAGGCTGTGGCTGCAAGTATAGGCAATGTCTACTTAAAGCCAGGTATGTTAA
Source organism: Atrichornis clamosus (assembly GCA_013400975.1). NCBI lineage: Eukaryota > Metazoa > Chordata > Aves > Passeriformes > Menuridae > Atrichornis > Atrichornis clamosus. The sequence goes on along the minus strand of WBMZ01014180.1, from coordinate 10,004 downwards.
CACCATTGAGACACAGCACTGCAGCATATGGAAATATTTCCAGAGGTAAAAAGTAACACCAGACTCCCTGGAGCAGGTTCTATTCTTCTGCAAGAATTAGTGTAAGGCTTAAAAAAAAGAGCAAAGCACTGCTAACACGAAAAGTCAGGACACAGAGGCTTGTGTTCCAGAGGTGCTTTATTCAAGGGCTAATTACAGTAGGCAAGAGGCTTCTTAATGCAAAAGTGTGAAGAGAGAAAAGATTCCTATAAGAACAGACAAATTACAAGGAATTTACCTGTCCTGTGCAAATTATTCTGTCCGTTTACCACCTCCCTGCTTCTCAAACTGCTCTCCAAGCGCTGTGGATAACTGAGGTCCGTGCACTTTTGTCTGTGCTTTGAACACCCTCATCTTACTGGCAGTTACACAGAGGGCTCCAGTGAAGCTCACAGAAAGTGTGTGGTGCAGATATCCGAGAACACTCTTGTGCCAAAGGGTCTGTGGGCTCTTGAGAACATGCCAGTGCTTCCCTATGGGTTGGGGCTGGTTGCTGGAGTGCCTGCAGGCACACAAGAGGGAGGCTCTGTGCTCACAGCATTAACACAGACATTTGCCTATGTAAACTGATCTTTAATCTGCTGCCTGCGTGTTGCTGGGTGCTGGATGTGACACAGTAAATGCAGCACTGGACTACCCTAAAATCAATGTACAAGCTCACCTCCATTCATAGCCGGATTTTGTAACAAGAGGCAATGACTGCTGATGTTGTGCTATGTTTGCAGGTCCTGATCATACAAAACAAGGACAGTGGCCTCAGCGCTCACTCCCTTCAGCAAAACCCCTCCAACTGACATTGTGTTTCCTGCCATCCATCTTGTTTTAACACACTAGATGGAAATGGGAAGCTCCTTTTGGCTGTAGCCTTGTCTCACTCCCTGCAAAGAAGCATACACAGGGGTCACCCTCTCCTGGCCCAGACCCTGCTGTGAGGGCAGGGTCCTACACACACCAGGCCATGAACCTCTGGGCTCCCATGCTCCCGGAGGCCAGAGCTGTCCTGCTTTTCAGGGGGCAGCTGCTCTGAGTCGATTTGATCCACTGGCATTGCCCGCCCGATGTCGCCGAGGCAACAAGATCCCCAGGGAAGTGGGATGTGTTACCATAGCAACACGATGCTCTTGGCTCCTGCCTCCTTCCATTGACGCCATGGAGGGAAAATCTGGGGCTGCTGGAAGCACTGAGCCCTAGCAGGGATGAAAAGCTCGGGTGGCCAAAGGATCGTGGCAAAGACAGACACATACACCTATTTGCAACCCTAATTATAATCAGTTGCAATTAAAAGCTCTGGCTGCTGCTGCAGCAGCTTTGCCAGTGCCTGCATTAATGCACTGCTTTGAATGAAATCATCTGTGTCACATTCCTTTATTGCTCATGATCACATGTTTTGCTTTATAGTTAAATTATGAATAATCTAAGCAGGATACATCTTAATGATGCTGTCATTCTTATTCTGGATGTATTGATTCAGCAGGTTCTTTCAACACAGACTCTCTGACAGTTAATGTAATGAGCATTTTTAAATAACAGAACACTGAAAAGAGAAAGAGGGAAAATATGTGACTGTCCATAGAAACTGATGACTGCTCCTTTTCCAGAAATGGTGGGAAATACTGATTCACTCTCCTGTGACCTTCACAGGAGAAGTTCAAGGCCATTCTAGCTATTTTTCAGCAGGTTTCCTGCTGTTCCAAGGGAAAGATCTATTATTTTCACACTAGCAAGTTCCATCAAGCAGCAAAGACAGGACCCTGCTATGTTAGGTATCACCAAACCAAGAGAGAGTTCACCTAGAGCTTATGAGATACTGAGAATAGACTGGAAAGGGATGAATCATAAAACACTGCCAAGAAATGAGGGAGTGCATGAGTCCCTTGGAGACACAGAATCTGTCATGGACAGAGGCTGTGCCTGCTGGGCATCCTTGAACCAGTCGTCTTTTCCTGAAGCTGCAATAGAACTATTAGGACAACATATCTTGTTAAACTTTCGTAACATGATTTATTTGGAATAACCGCCTTTGTGAGCAGATAACAATGGAAATGATCAAAGTATGAATGTACAAGGAGTTTTCAGAGTAGGGAAGGACTTCACATCAGTCTAGGACCAAGCGTGGTGTCGCTGTGACTCTGGCACAGCTCCTGTGTGCACATCCCAAATTCAGGCTGACTGAAGGAGCAGGAGGAAGACCTTGAAGGCAGACTTGCTCACAGAGCAAAGGGTACAGTGATGACATGATTAATTGCTCTCTGCCATTGTTCAAGATTTTGCAAAAGCAGAACAACAAATGCTTTTGTAAAAGCTTGGAATTTCTATGGTATAAATAAATAAGTATGAAAATAACCCCAAGCATTGTAAAAATAAAGACACTTCTTTATTAAATAGCTCAGTGATAAAATGGAGTGTAATAAAATCATTGAGAAAAACTCTAATTAAAGATAATTAGAATAATGTCTGACAAAGTACAATACTTCATAAAATCTGTATTGAATATTTGTTGGTTCACAATTGCTTGCAAATTCTGAGGAAAGAGATAGAGATTGAAAGGATTTTACAGGTATTTACGGGACAACTTAAAAAAGGATAATATTTTTGCACTGCAAAGCACTGAAAGGGTTCCCAGAGCCATTCAGAACATAGACATGCAAGGATGTCACTGATATCACTGCTAGGAGTAGGGAGATTGCTGTGTCTGCGCCATCAGTCTCACCTCCTGGCTGATCTGGTAAGATCAATAACTGCTTTTAATAACTACACATGGAAAAAATCTCTAAAGATTTACAGATAAATATTGCCAGCACGGCTGTGAGGAATCTAAAGCTCTTCCTGTACGGACACTAGATGTCAATGGAGAGACACTTCAAAGCAACTGCAACAAAAGGCAGTGCTGCTGCATTACCTAAAACCAGATTCTTCCTTTCCTCTTTCTCTAATGCAACTCTTCTGGGCTGATAGCCTTGGGAATTAAAGTCAAAAAAGCCCTCAGGAGCAGCACTGTACATGGAACACCCAACCAATTAGTTTCCTATGCAGACATGATTTAAGTCGTAGTTGAAGGCAGAAAGAATTTTTCAGCTCTAAAAACCAATCATTTTTTTCTGAGACTGACAAAGAGGGATCTGAATATGGCGAGGTGGCCTTATAATCCTCTTCCTTGGATGATGAGACTACCTGTTTCCTTGAAAGAAGACATCCAAGCTGCAGCCAAACATCAAATACTTTTATAAAACTTAAGAACCTAAACTGAATTGAAAAAACAGTCTAGAAGTGAGAAGTTTCATATCCCCATTATCCTCCCCTGAGATACAGAATTCTCTATCAACATTTTTATAATGTATGCCAAAGCACAGGGTGTGAAGAATGACAGAAAACTGCAATAGGAACTGCTTACTGATTTTCTCTGAAAACTGGTTAACTGGTCTTCATGCTGCGCTATGAGTTTAATTAAAACAAGTGCTAATAGCTGTAATAAAGCTCATAAATGGGTTTTCAGAGGGAAATATAAAAATTTGGGTATTTGGTGGATAAAGCTCATTTTTACTGTTGCAATTCACATTTAATACTGCAATTTTAGCACTTGGCATTAGTTAACACACCATGCTGAGCTGTAGAATGAGCCCCTCATCCATTGTGGTATTGCCCCATTTGTGTACAACACTTCTGTGGGGTGGATCCGTGGGCACCAAAGGGCAGGACACAAACACTGGGAACAGTGAAATGTGTTAATGGCTTCTGGTGGACACCATGAAACAGGGCCAAAGAGCAAAGATGCTGTGACTCCTGTCTTGGTGAGGGATCAGGCGCAGCAAGAGGAGGGAGATGTTGAGGCTCAGTCTGGCAGGAGCTTCAAGGTGCCCCACCAGGGGAGATAAGCAAGATGTGGTGGGGGGTAGATTATGGATTTGGGGTAAACCTTGGAAGTGAAGCTTTGTGAAGGGCAATCATTATTTGACAAGCATCTAGTGAAGACATATGACAAATGGGCAAATGCCAAATGTGAGAAATGGTTAATAACCTTCAACAGACAAAGGTGACAACAGAAGATGTGAAAAGGGGAGCTGTAGCCAAACTGACAGAGTGATACATGTCTGAGTAGTGGCAGGTTGGGACCCAGTACAGAAATGCTGATAACTTGAACTGTATCTGGTGGAAGTGTGAGAAGATGGGCAGGGGACAAGTATGTACATACAGCAAAAGGCAATTCCAGATTTTCAAGCAAACGCTCAAGGAAGAAATAAATTTCAGAACTTTTTGCACAACAAACCCCTTAACATCAACAAACTTGTGCTTGAACAGACTCTCCTGGAAAACACAGATAGCAATTGATATTGTACATTCAGATTAGTCTTTGAACAACTCACAGGGAGGTTAATTTTCTTTCTTCTCTTAAAACTATCTGATTACCTTCTTCCTTTATTTATTTGCAAGTCTGCATATTCTAATGCCAACATAGCCACCCAACAGGATCAGGGCTATCCAGTGAGTGACTGGCACCATGGGGCATGCACAAAGGCCTGTTCCCACCAGCTCCCTCTGTCCAGAATTCATACCACATCAGCAGAGAAGTTCTTCATGCAATGTTTTAAGTGCTGGGGACAGAAACTAAAGTACAACCAAAATGGGTATGGCTTCCACTTTGTATGCAAGAGAACCAAGTGCTTAGCTAAGTCCTTATTTGAATATCCCCTGTTTACACAGCAGTGCCGTTGCTTAGGGCTTCTCTGACGTGGGAACCATAAACTCTACATCTGCTACGTAGTGTTGCTCAGGGTAGTTCAAACAACATGGTCATCCCACACGTCTTATGTCACAGATACTACTTTTATCTAGATTAAAACATGTGCCATTTTACGTCACAAGTATGACATGACATTCAGAGATATTTCTTTTTACATCTAGGTAACAGCTAGGTCAAATGTTTTACAAAATAAGGTATTTTAAAGTTGATGGTTTCTATTGCCTGAAAAATTGTGATAGTTACCAACAGAATCAGTGCTTTATGTATTCATAAACTAAATTATGCCAATGAAAATCTGGACATTTATACAGATGTTTCTCCCAACTCAGTACTTTGAGATTTATCAGCAAATGCAGCAAAGTATCTTTCCAAATATTATCCAAAATATTTTTGTTAGACTAAAGGTAGTATCAAGGTAACATATTTCAGCTGACACAGGTATTTACACATATTTACTCAAAAGGCTGATTTTTTTCTCCTGTCTTTGTACTATTGACAGACAGTCCCATATGATTTAATGAAATATACAGTACTCAAGCTACTCACTCAAAAGGCTAACAAAAATACATACTAAATCTTGCTTACTGTCACAACCAAACCAACTGGTTAGAGCACCAAAGTTTGGTTTCTGAGGTTTAGCACTTTCCTAAGAAGGAAACCAAAGAGAGGCAGGAAAAGCAGTTTCATCTTGCACGCTGTGTTGGAGGATCTCTGCATCCTGGTAGCTAAGCCCTGTTTGTTACCACTCTGTCGTTTGTTACCATTACTTCTAGCCAAATGAAAACTCACAAGGTTTGTGTATATTATGCACAAACTTATATGATATTTCTGCACATATACAGAAACAGAAGCAAGCCCTGGGTAGAAAAACAACTTCTGAATGTTAAACATAGAAAACTTAAAATGCAAAACTCAGCATGTTTTTTACAATGAGGGTGGTCAGCCACTGGAGAAGCAGAGCAAAGGAAGTGGAAATTTTCCATTTCTTTATATCTTAAAATGCAGACTGGATACGTTCAGTTCATAATGATGCAGCAGTTAAAAAAACCTAAGGAAAAGTGTTAGAGAACAAAATAGACAGTATCATTTTTCTGCTACGTAAAATCAGGGTAAGCCCACATTTTGGGCTGTGGACACCAGACCTGCAGCCAGTGCTCATGGAAGGCACTGAGAAGTTCAGCAGCTACAGAAAAGAGCTTTTAATGTGATCCTAGGCATGAAGCAGCTGCTTTTGGAGGAGAGACTGGTAGGACTGTGATATCCTAATTTTGAGAAGGCTGAAGTAAGGTAAAATCAAGGTTTACAAAATCACAAAGTAGCACATAAAACACAGGCAGAACCATAATTTGCCAAATCCTGCAAGAGGAGTAAGGGGGCATTTGGTAAATCTTGGAAGTGTGCTCCAGAACTGAGAAAAGAGAAGTGCTGCTTTATCTAACAGGTATTAAACTTCTGGAATTTGCTGCTGTGACAAACCTTGGTCACTGGCTTCACCATCCAGGGGGATGTGGAAAACGTGAGGCTGTGCTCACTAATACCAATCATCAGAATATTTAGTGTTTTCTTGCATGATCCTTGTATGAAATTTGAAGGCAAGTGTAATTAATCCAAGATGTACATATGTTTATATAGTGTCTGAGCTCTGGCTGGTGCCGACAGCTTTATGAGAAGTGAATTATTACTTGTTATAAAAGGATTTATTTTACTTTTTAAGGAGCCAGTCAGAAGGTTTAATCTGATTATTTTTCCCCAATGCAACACTACACAGACTATTTTCCTTTCTCTGCCTGCAATTTCGCTGCTCCTGCCTGAGCAGGATAAGCTCCACAACAGTTTCACTAAGGGCACATCAAAGTCACACAGCACAGGGTAGAACAGGCAGAGTGAAGGGAAGATTCCTCAACATTTGGGAGCACAGACATGTGATAAATATGGGAATAGCTTTCAGCCACTAAGAAATTATTAGGAGAACTATATACTGAAATATATATATATTTTGATAGGAATACTGTGGGGACCAGCTTAATCAGCTAAACAAGTCTTATCTAACTCCATACTGGGTGCTGAACACGCCATGAAGCCAGAGGAAAGAAATTGCATTGGTCATGCTGCCTGAATTAAAAATGTTATTATAAAGGGCATCAAATTAAGGCTGCGACTGCATTTTCTAATTTATTTTCTACCATTCTTTAAATGTGAATGCTTATTATAGTAATAATTTAAAAAGTTATGCAAATTCAGGGTGAAAGAAAGCGTATGATGAGCTCTATGTATGCACAGCAGGCAGTAGAACAATTAACTTGATCGCCGAAAAGCTTCTTGCATATTTGTACTATCAATTCTGATGCTCACAAAAAAAAAAGGTATATAAAGAAACAGGATAAACTGTGGCATAAATCAACTTGAAAATGCACTTCATGTGACCTTGGATGCTTCTGATTTTGTCCGTTGACCTTCAGGAAGAGGATAAACAGAGCTCTGCTCTTTACTCTCCTCTGAAGCTGATTAATTGTGTGTGGGCATATAAATATCAGAAGGCCAATACAATGTAGCCCTTCAGAGACTAAATGATATTTACTGGCAACACATTTTTTTCAAATAAATAACCAGGTTTATATCCACAGACATAAATGAGAGAAAATTATCAACAAATGTTAAAAGATAATACAAGAGCTGACTAATGCCAAAAGCAGGCAATTGCCAGGTGGCTGGCTGTTGTGGAAGAGAGTGGGAAAGAAAAATAAGTGTATTCCTTTGGAATTAGACTTTCCCTTTCTTCCTCAGAACCTACTTGCCAGTGCTTTTTATTGGTATTTTGTTTTTCCATTTTTACAGCATTTTATAAATTTCGTTTTTACCTCTTCACCACCCTTCAGAACCCAATAGGCAAAGGAAAGATCTCATCAGAAATCTTAATTTTGTGGGGGACTAACCATAGTTTTCTTGTTGATCAGAACCTTTTCCCTGTACCAGTTCTGTCAGTAGCTGAAGTATATATATTGAGCAGTGACACGTGCTCTTGTAGAGTTTGAGACCATCAGACAGATAATAATGGTAGGAGTGGTAAATGAAAAATCAGTCTCAATTGTCTTTTGAAAAATGTGACTGAGCAACTGTTGTTCCTGCTGTAGAAAACAAGAGAAATTAAGAGAAACAGCTTCACACAAAATCTTTGGATAAACCAATGAGATGTGACAAATCTACTTTCTGTGCTTTTTAAAAAATTTGTTCACTTTGTATGGATACAAGACATAATCTCAGTCCACAGGGAAATATGGGAGCTGTGTTACCGAGAACACCTTTACGTGCCATGAGATTTCCAACTGGCCTCCCTCACTGAGGAGAAAGTCAGTAAAAGCACTGGAAGGGTGTTCAGGGATCCGCTGCTGTGCCCTCTGTGCAGCAGTGATGAACAGACTCTCTTTATTTGGGAGTGCAGTAAGAACCATCTGGATAAGAGAGGGGACTCTTTGGCACACGAGCAAACAAAACCAAAACACAGCATACTGCCTCAGCCAGTTCTGGGCTTCTAAGTGGAATTTTGTATTTCGAGTATGAGTTGATTTCTGCTCTTTTATTGTTGAAATAAAAGAAGAATTAAATAAAAATATTTACACTGATAACACACAGCGGCGTCACTAAGCCAACATCCGTATTCCCCTTGAGTCATGTTTGCACAGGCCTGTTTTCTCCCAAGACGAGCTTCCCAAAGCAACGTCAAACCTTAAGGGCTGATGGCTCCACTCCACACAGCCTGTTCCATGGCACCTGCCAAACCTCCCTTGTACGCACAGATAACAGGTTTTGTACAATGAACACAAGCAAAAATCTGAATAAAGTGCATTTAACAACATATGAACAGGTATCTCCAAAGCTCACAAGTAATAAACAGTTATGAGGGTGACAAGGCACTGGCACAGGTTGTGCAGAGATGTGGATGCCCCATCCCTGGAAGTATGCAATGCCAGGTTGGAGCAACCTGATCTAGTGGAAGGTGTCCCTACCTATGGCAGGGGGACTGGAACTAGGTGATCTTTAGGGTTCCTTCCAACCCAAACCATTCTGTGATTCTGTGTTTCATTTTTCTGAAGTTCTTTATCTCTAATGCTTTATTATTAAGCAGATCAGTACTTTTGCCATCATTTCACAGACTATGTCATGGCTCTATTCAGCATTTACAAAAAGGTGTGAAGACCTGCACACTGTTTCTCTTATGCTCACTTAAGAATTATTCTTTAACGACTTAATTCTGAGAAGGAACCAGAGGGGTTGGAGGTCCTAAAAATAACTGAAACTAAGAATGAGATGGAAGTTGTATTGGATCGGACCAAGGTCAAAAAACTCTCCTTCTCCTGCTCCTGCGGGAACTTTGAAACACTGTCACAGGGACCATGAGGAAAGAGAACCTCTGTCCTCGGCACTGGTAAGGCCACACCTTGAGTCCTGTGCCCAGTTCTGGGCCCTTCATTTCAGGACGGACATTGAGGTGCTGGAGTGAGTCCAGAGAAGGCCAACAGAGCTGGGGAAGGGTCTGGAGCACGAGTCTGATGAGGAGTGGCTGAGGGAGCTGGGGCGGGGCTCAGCCTGGAGAAAAGGAGGCTCAGGAGAGACCTTCTCACTCTCTACGATTCCCTGACAGGAGGTTGTAGCCAGGTAAGGGTTGGTCTCTTCACCCGTGCAACCAGCAACAGGACAAGAGGACACGGCCTCCAGCTGTGCCCGGGGAGGTTTAGGTTGGACGTTAGGTGGAATTCCTTCACAGAAAGGGTGATTAGACATTGGTACAGACTGCCTAAGGAGGTGGTGGAGTCACCATCCCTGGACGTGGCACACAGTGTCATGGTCTAGTTGACATGGTGGTGTCTAGTCAAAGACTCGACTGAGTGATCTCATAGGTCTTTTCCAACCTAATTTTCTGTGATTCTGTGAAGAAATGAGTGTTCAGGGCCACTGATGTGAAATAAGAGGAAAATAAAAAGGCTGCAGAGACGGTCGGGGCCTGCCTGACCTCCACCCCTCCCCACACCTTGCCGCCAGCTTTGCTCCAAACGTTTCCCAACACCGCACAAACCCCGCCCGACCCGCCGCGATCGGGGTTTAACGATTCCGGTGGGCGCAGAGCCGCGGGCGCCCAACAGTTTTTCAAACAGCCGAACCATCTGCACACGCATCTAGTCCAGAACCCCGCGTCTCCTGCCGGGCCGCCCCCGGTGCCGGTGCCGGTGCC
>WBMZ01014179.1:0-114105 GCA_013400975.1 Atrichornis clamosus | reverse complement strand
GGGGGCGCGGAGCCCTGGGCTGCGGGCGGCGGCTGCCGCTGCCTCGACGTGCGGCCGCGCCTGGGGCAGCGCCCCGCGGCCGTCGGGAGAGACTGCGGGGAAGAGGGAACTTCTGGAAAAGCGCAGCACCAGGGAAAAACATAATATAAATTGGGCTGTGAGTAAAGCGACGTTTCGGGGAAGCAGCGCCGTGAGCTGCCTGAAGCTGAGCCTGTTGCTGCGGGCAAAGAGCAGCCCGGCTGCTTACTGTGCTCCTCTGAGCAGCGCGCTTGCACAAGTGTGACAGCTGGTTTGTAATTCTGCTGCGTTTTAAGAGTGCGAAGGTGCCAGGCAGGCTGCTGGTCTGAACCTTTCTGCCGCCGCTCAGCGGACTGTAAAATACACGAATTTTGTTTGTTCTGAAGCTGCGTGTACCTGGACCCGGTTAGCATGGAGCAGAGCATGGTCCGGAGCGATTCGGCCAAAGTGTTGGCTATCAGCGCTACGGCTTTGAGCACCTTTGCTCCACTGCTGTTCGCCCCGTGTGGTCCTCGGCGACTTTTAAATGGCAGATTTAAAATATCATTTCAAAGATAGATCACTCTCTGCGCCCGCGACCTTAAATTGAAGTTCTGTTTCTGCCGAAGCAAAGACATTCAACGCCAGCCGCCACGGTGTAGTTTTAAAATAGGAGTTAAGTTGTTATGTGGGCAGGTACTCAACTTTTCCTGAAAATGATTAAGAAATGAAAGTTATGGTGATGGTGTACATGGCAGACCAATTATAAAATGGGCTTAGTGGTAGTTGTAATGGGAGAAGAAAATCCTGGAGGTAATTGTGGTGCGTCAAATTGCTTCTTAAATTTTGAGTGGATGAAAACCACCTTGATTCTCCTAATTATGTGCTTCTGAACTCTAGCACAGTATTTTCAGAAAGAATCAGTGTTTCCACCTTTGTTGCACAGAAATGTTCTTTAGAAGTTTTGTCTGAGTATGTAACTTTGGACCCTATGTTTCAGTCTTTCACTTGACAAATCAAATTTGATATCTTCTTACTGAAATTTAAATGACAGGGCACTTGAACTGTTAGGCACAGGGGAATACTTTCCAGGTTTATTTACTGTATGGAGCTTGTTTCTGAGACGTGTAATGGAGCCTGCCTTAGTTCTGTGATCAATTGCAGGGGAGGGAGAGAGGGAGGCAACCATTAAGTAAATGGTCATGTTTTGGGTGAGGCTGTCTCTTGTCTTCAGCCTTCCTGGTGTTCACCCATATCTTCCTCCTGCATCTTACCGTACCATGTGTTTTCACCTTTTTTTTTTCATTTTGCCTTTTTTTCTTTCTAAAATCAACAAGTTTTGCAGGGGTTTGGGGGATTTTTTTGGTACGTTGTTATGTGTTGAAAAATCACAGAGAATATGTTAAAATTACAGAGGAGCCACTTGGAAAAAATTGTTTTGAGTTAGTGATAGGAGATTTTTTCCAAAAAATTCTTAGATGTATTTGCATCTTTATTTTTCTCATCATGACTTTTATTTTCAGATCCTAGGATTCTCTGGTTGGAACTGGCAGAACACGACCCTCCCTTTCCTTATCTCTTTTCTCCCCTTCTTGCTTTAGCACCAGACCGTATTGAGACATCTAGACTTAAAAACTTGAGGTTTTAAGTTTTTCTTTTAAAGTCAGCTCCCAAGCTGCAGCTGCTGATCTTGGGCAGAAGGCTTTTTGTGTGCTAAAGGGTGAGTAGCTGCTGTTCCCTTCTCTTGATCAGGGCTTCATGGAGGAGCAGTTCCTCTTTGAAGGCAGAAGTTGCCATGTTCAGTGTCTCTTGCTGCTGTGCAAGAACTTTGCCAGAGCTACAGACGCATCTGCGGTACAGTGGTGGAGCTGGGAAAAAGTGATTTGAAAGTCATTCAAAGACTTACAGATGACAGTTTGGACAAGTCTAGAAGACAGAGAAGTGAATTAGAAGGTACAAGGAAATGGTGTTAGTTTTTGTTGATTTGTATAGCTGAAACTTGTGTTTGTCTCAAAAAAAAAAAAAAAAATCCCCCTCCTCCCCCAAGGCAGGGATCTTTCAGTTTGGATTGAGGTTGTGCTTGTTGAGAGGTGAGCAATGGGAGTGGTATCATTAGATGCCAGTCAGCTTGAACATTATTTCCAGATCCATGCTTTTACAGAAGTGTCTGTTTTCTAATGTGCTCTTTTCTCATCTGTTGAATATTAGAATTGTCAAGTCTGTGATCTTGGTCCTAAAATGAGAAGAAAAAAAGAGGGAGATGTCCAGGTTTGAAGAATGTTGTTGGCCTGGTATAGCCTGATGTTTCAGTTTTCCTGCAAACTTGTACTTCAGTCAAAGTGTATGTTACTCTTTGGACACTTAATTTATAAAAAATGCTGAATACATGAGGTGTATTTCAGCGCAGCCAAATTCAGGGCAGGGAACTATGGCAGGACGGAGTTCAGTGAGCTCAAAGAAAAGAAAGAAAATTTGAGGATTTTACTCTCTGTCGGAAGAGAAGCTTTGATCTCCAAAACAGCTTTCTCTTCTTGCAAGTGTTAGCAAAAATTTCTCAGCTTTTGCTTGCAGATTTTGTTGTTTTCACTGACAGTTTTGGTAACTCGCTGGAGTTATGTTGGGTGTGTGTGAAGGAGCAAGGACTTTCCCCCACCACGGTGATTCAGCACAGGAGTGGCAGGAGGTGGAGTTCACCTTTCCAGCCTTGGTTACAATAAGCACCATAAGCGCTGAAACTTTGCTACCATATGCCAGTGATTTATGGTGCTTATAATTTTAATGCCACTGATGTGTTTTAGAGATTATTTACTTAAATCTTACTTAAATGTTGCTTTCTTAAATCTTACTTAAGTGTTTCTTCACAGATAAAGTAGTTTACAGAGACTATACATACTGAAATTTTAAGTCTTTTGCTTATCAAAAGTCTGCAGCAGCCATGTGAAAGGCTCTGGACATGTTCACTTTCCTGACCTGACCTGGCTAATCTGTGTAGAGGTAAAAATGATTTTTTGTTCAATATGGGCCTGTCCTGTGGCAAAGCTTCCCACTGTGTCAGTGTTTGTGCTGAAAGGATCCCATTGGATAGGGACCAAAGTTTATGCATTCTTACCTTGATGTGCTTTAGGCCTTAACTACCTACCAGCTATTTTCAGTGTTGAACTGGAGGGCTAGAGCTCAGGTCATTTATTTGTCCTTAAAGAGATCACTCCTCTTGTGTCATAGGTGAGTTCGTACTATGTTCAGGCTGCAATGTGAAATTGATAGTAGTTTTGTTAGCCTGGAAAGGACCTCCAGTTCTGAAATTTGCATGTAAAAATTATTTCTCTCTGTATCAGGGAAAAGATGTTATGGTTAAGATAATTTGCTAGGAATAGGAATGCTACGGACATAGGTTGGAAACTGTGGGAAAGAGTTGTTTTGAGATGGATTGAATGTCACTGTCTTCTTCCATAATTAGACATTTTAGTCTATTTCTAGAACACCCTATATTTAACTCATCGTTAACATTTCTGTGTGAATATACCAAATATATTTTTTGTTTGGAGGAGAATGTTGTGCACTTCTTGAATGTTGCCGTTAGTGTACTAACGGTCTCATCCCTTCACTTGTGAGCTGCTTCCGCATTTCCTTCACCTGCTTACGTGGTAGTGGTTTGGCTTCTGAAGTGGGCTCAGTATAAATGTCATCCCACACAACACTTGAGTTTCTGAACTGAAAGAAAGGGGTGAGCTTGATTGATTCGAATTGTTGTCTGCTCTTGAGTGAAAGAAACGTGCTTTAATATTGTGGCTGCATATACTGTTTTGTCATGCTGTATGTTCCTCTAGAGTTACTCGTGATTTTCACGTGATACTTTGACTGAGGGAATAAAGCCGACGGTTTAGAAGAAAATTACCTTGCTTTTCTGAGCTTTGTATCAAGTCACTACTGCTGTTCTCCAGTTCCCAGCTGTCTTGGTGTTTATTCCGTTTTATTTTGCAGATAGAGAAAGAAGCAACAAAATATGGTTGTGAAACTACAGTTACAATTTGTGATAACCAGCACTGACCACTGTCAAAAAATTAATGTTTAACTTGCCCTTCCAACCAGACTCAATTTCAAGTTAAAATCAAGTTGACAAGGATACTGTATTTTCTCCTCTTTGTGCATGCTATATGTGCTGCACTACATAATTTTGGAGCTAACAAGAATAGTTTCCCAACGATGTGATGACATGGTTTGTTTTTAGTGGAGGCTGTCTTTCCAACCAGATGACCCTCTTAGGAAGAGCTTTCATAAAAGCTATGTCTTGAAGGCACCAGGACTTGCACATTGTCTACTGATGACAGAATTTGCCTGGCATTGTCCTTAGAGGTGGTGGTCATGTTATCCACTCCCGTTCTGTTGGTATGTTTTGTCTTTTGTGCGGTCATTCCCCTAACTCCAGAGCCTCTAAACTACTTTCTGTAGCTATTCAAGCTTGGTCATGATGTCTGTAAATAAAGCACGTAAATGAGAGTATTAGCTATCAAGAAACTAATTATGAAGCTTACATGCCATGGATGGCAAAGGGTGGCAAACTGCACACATTGCAGCCATTCATGTCCCGGTCTCGCGGTGCTTCCCAGCCAGCTTGCTGAGAGCTCTGTGAGCCCAGCAAAGGGCTCCAGGTGCTCTTGGTGATGAGCTACTGAGATCAGGCCATTCTATTGGTTTGGGTTTTGGTTTTTTTTTTAAAGACCAACTTACATTTTTTCGAAAAGAAAAAATAAGGAACTGTAGAGAGGAAGTGTCTATTCGGGGACTTTTTTTCTTTACAAAAAAAGATGGTTTAGAAATACAAATGAAAATGAAACTTTTTGTGTTGAAAAACAGTCTAAAGTTTGACTGCTGAGGATGCCTTGCAGCATTTTTAGAAGTCCCCGTCCTTTTCTGTGAAAAAAGTGTATTTTTTTTAGTATCAGTTAAAAGCAACAATGAAATAAATTGCTTCAAAAGCAACTAAGTGAAACACCAGTTTAATTTGTCTGAAGGTGCCATAATCTGAGCGGCCTGGTCTAGCTGAGGATGTCCCTGCTCACTGTAGTGGGGGGTGGACTAGCTGACCTTTAAAGGTTCTTTCCAACCAAAACTATTCTATGATTCTTATACAGTAAGCCATTAATTTAGACCATTTAAAAACAGACTGTGAAGGGATTTCCAGAGAAGAAAACCAGCAAGAAAGTTACTGTTAGTAGAATATTTTCCTCAATGTGGGCTTCTGAAATACATATGTCTGATCATGAATGCTTGATGTAATGCAACATTCTACCATTTGATTTTATAAAAGGCTAATTTTCTCTTAATATGGTCCTTCAAGTGAGATGTATTAAATGTTGTTTGAGCGGTAATGAACTAGAAATAATTCTCAGCAGTAAGAAATGTTGGAAAACTTTTGCCATACTACAAGATAAGAGCTTGGACTTGCAAATGTTTTGTTTAACAATAACAGGGATGTTTGCAGAAAAGGTTTAATTCTTTTGGGGCCGCATAGTTAGAAAGGGTACCTTTTGTGTCTGGATTCTGATGTTTGTAATGTTTAAAGCTGCACTTACAGGTGTCCTGTATTCAGATGGACTTAGGAAGTATTTTGTTAATTTATACTTCCAGACTTCATAAACAGAAAAGCTTTGATGACATTTATTGATATATGGTGACGTAAAATGCATGCATTTGAGGGGAGAGATGGTAGCAGTTTTTACTTGCAAATAGCTAGCTGGGTGAAAAAACCCCACTGCCCTGAGAGAGGAAACCCAGAACCACTGATGCATGTGTGCTGCACAGATGCAACACAGCAGTAAAAAAAAGAAGTAATAAAAAAAATGGTAAGTTTTGTGGGCTCATTTTTGCTGTCTTACATGAGGCTTTCTAGATGGGGTGAAACCTCTACTGTGTGGAGAAAGCAGCTTCTTTCTGGCAGAGGCTGCTTTGGGAGAACCTGTTACACTGTCTGTTGTGAAGAAGCCTGGTATTTATTAACTAGGTGGTAGATTAATGCTAGTGCCTTGATGCTGTCTCTGGTATTTTCACACACCATGTGCTTACAGAACTTAGGTGCACACTGAAGCCTCACACCAGCTGCTTTTTCACTCATAAGTGAAGGCAGTGTGTGTAACCTCCCTGGTGGCTTGGTGGCACATCCCATTAAACCCACGCAGCAGCAGTTTGCATGGATGTGCCCTGGAGCACAAAAGGGAGGTTTGGGCTAAGCAAGTTTTACTCGGATAGTGAATTGTCCTGGAGGTGATGGGTTTTAAATCCTTAAACAACTCTTTTAGGATCTGCCCAGGCCCTTAGTTTGCCCTTAGGTAAGATTCAACAGTGAGCTGCATTAGTTGAGGTAAAGTTGCAAGTGAAGCTTTAGGCCTATGTTTTTGTGAGCATATGAACTTGCACCAGTCTAATTTAATATAAAATGTGCCTTTAGTGGAATAGTCAGAGGTGGGCATGATCATTCCTAGATGTTTCTGTGGCAGGAGCACTCATCCAGCTGCCTCAAAGCTGCTTGAGGACTGCCACCCTCGTTTTTTCTCACTGACAGCATAGGTTGTTTTCTAGTGCTTTATTGCCCTCCCCTCCTATCCGCAGTCCAAACTGTTTGCGAGAGCAACTCCTTCCTTATCTGGTTCAGCCAAGATGAGCCAAGTTGGCAAGCCAGGTGTCCTCAGCACAGGAGTTGCTGAGCTGGTTGACTGAACCAGGTTATGAATTGATTTCAGAGTGGTGGAGCTGTGGAGTTTGTAAGAGCTGGGGTTGAGAAATAAGGGGAAGGATGAAATAGCACAGTTGTTCTTGGAGAGGGACCATTTTTCATGGCCAAAGCATCAACAAAATGATAATTGTCATGGTTGACTAACTCCCTTCTACGTGTCACATCAAAACTCTCTTATAAACTTGTTTTCCAGTGAATTATCTGAATATCACAGCTAGATGATTCTGATTGAGAAGAAAAGTATGTTAACTAATAAATTAGGTATTGCCCAAAATTATGTAGAGGCATAAGTCTTGATAATGTAAAATAGGAGGAAAAGGTGTTTGCTTCTCAGCTTGGGATGATGTGCAAATAAAAGCTTTTGGTGGAGGGAGAAGCTTGGACCTTTTTGTTCTTTTTACTTCTGGGAGAAGAAGGGGAAGGAAACTGCTGCAGTTTTGAAAGAATGTTAACTTCTTGCTTTGATTAAAAGTATCCTAGTTATTCCCATCTGCTAAATCAGGTTATTGAAATGAAATGATGGCTTTTGCTCTGAGCCTGAAACAATCCAGAAGGAAAGCAGGTATTTGAGAAGATTAAACTTCTTACCTCAGCTAGGAAGTGTTCTGGAAGAGCTGAAGTTCTAAGGATGCCATATTCTTGCTGAGACTAAAAATGTAAGAATGAGGAAGAACTTTCGAAGTTGATTATGGTCAGTTGCCAAGAGCAATGCCGTGATAAATTATTAACTCATTGCACTGTACTGCCTTGTAGTGCAAACAGAATAGCTGGTTATTGTGCTCTGCTTGGTAAGTCAACACTGTAAAAAATTCCTCAGTTATCTGGAAAATGTCTTCTTTGGGGTGTTTATTAAAGGGACACAGTAGAATTAAAAATCATGTTCCCCTCTATTGAAGCTAGTTAAAACCAGTAGAAATCCATGAAGGCAGTTTCCTTCTTGCTATCTGGGACGCCTGGTCAGTGGTTGCAGGTCAGCTCGGTTTCACTTTTGCTCCTCTCTTTTCTCAGTACTTTGGTGGACTGTGGTCCCTCCTACCTCCCCAAAAAAAGCCACTGGAGCAAGGCAGTTGGGCTACTAGTTGCAGAGACGTGAGGCAAGTTGACTCATAGCTGTTCTGCTGGAAAAGCAGTTCTGTGGAGACCACTCCTCCCATGTTAGCTGTAACTGAGTCAGGCGAACAAATGCCAGGGCCAGGCTGTTTGGAGAATGTGAGTGCCTTGCTGATGCCATGCAGCAGCAGTCTCGAGGAACAAATTTTCAATTTTTTAAGGATGAAGGCATCCTAATTTTTATTTTGGTTTTATAACTATAAATACCACAACATTTACCTTTGTGTTTTTGCTTAAAATATGCAGAGCTTGAAAACTTAGATGATCTTAAGGTGCCTCAAAATCATTGATAAAAGAACACCCCCACCTTTATTCTAGCCCTATGCTTGTTACATTAAAATTCTAAGTTAATAATCTATAATCCATATAATAGATATGAATATGCATGTAAATATATCTTTTTGTGTGTGCTATGCTTAGAGCTAGTGCCGTAGTAATACACCATGAAAATAAATATGTATGAGAATTTTGAAATGTTTGTTGTGATGAAATCTATCATTCTGTAGCAATACAGAGATGAACTTTCAGGGTTAAAAAGAATATCCAGCTTGAGAGCAAACGATTTCTGGACCTCTGTCAGCATCTGCCACCCCAGTTTTCTTAGGAAAACATAGAATCCTGCCAGTACATGTTGCAAGATATGACCAACGTGACTTACGAACTAAGAAGCAAATCTGCGAAATGCTGTTGGCTACATAGCATTGTTGGAATCTGAGATGGAAAATACTTTTTTTTTCAGTCCTCCTTTTGCCAATCCAGCAAAATTTAGTAAGGTTCAGTTCATGCTGCAAGGCTTTTTTGTTCAAAAAGGCTTTTGAGCAACCATTACTTTTTATATCTTTTTTTTTTTTTTTAATTTGTTGGCTGCTTGGGATTACTTGAGTACTTGTGAAGGGTGGGACATGTGTCTTAAGTGGATGTCAGAAATGCTGCCAAAGCAAACTTTCTCTTAGTGTCTGATGGGCCCTAGTTTAGGGCTTTCATTCTGATTTTCAAGGCATGAAGGTGTCAAGCACCCAGTGACATGGAGGGATATAGTCTTGTCTTTTGAAGCAGTGGACAGCTGTGGTTCTGTGGAATTACCCAGGTGGTCACAGAGCTCACACAGTAGCGCTTGAGAGCTGGGGACAAAGTGTGCTCCATCAGAGGAACCTACCTGCAGAATAGGTTTCTCCGTTAGAAATTAGGAGAATTTGGAGCCTGTTCTTTTTCAGGGAATTGCAGACCTCTGATTTTGGGATGGCTGTTCTACTGGCAGTGCCAGTCATCAAATGAAAGCATTTTTATTCTGAACTATTTTGGGATGGGCGTGGAGACCATGTTAAGATGGAGCACCTTGGTTCCGTGAAGGGTAAAATGTGCCAGAAACTCCTTGAAATCCGAGGAAGATTTTTACTGCTTTAAAGTTTATGCAGAAATTTCTCCTAGACAACAGCAGTATGTGTTAGTGTTAAATCAACTAAATATCTACTGGTTGATGTATTTCCCAACTTAATTACACGACTGACGTGTCTTCTGTTGCTTTAGTTTACAAACTTGCTGATAACAGCTCAAAAGTGGTTTTCCTCAGTTTTATACCACCAGTTGGCCATTGGTGGAGGAACGATATGAGGCCCTCTTAATAATTTCTCATCCTACCTGAAAATTTAGTTCTTAGGCTGAGTAAGGAGATGGTGTTTTCTGACAGATGATATTATGGGGAAATCCAAGACTGAGGAGAAGACAACTTTTAGAGGGACTGAGTATAGCATATTGCTTCACGTATAGATACCACAGAAATTATAGCTGTGCTGGAGTTTCTGCTTTTCACTGAAGTCCTGCTTTGTCTCACAGTTGGTTTTTATGCTTACCATGTGGATACCAAATGCTTCTTCAGGGTTTCAATTTTGCAGTAGAATAATAGGTGTGTTACTCTAGGTATTAGTGTTGGAAAAGCCTGCAGGTCATTAACCTGTCCCCATTTCTAGGACAGGATGGTCGTTGAAAATGCTGATGCTGTATTTGGCAGTGGTTTTTTTTTGCCACTGGTTGTGGTTCATTTCTGAAGACTTCAGAAAGAAATTTTAAAAGATTTCATCTGTTAAGTAAAGTAACTTGGTTTCTTGGTAGTGTGTAAGCCTGTATGAGGAAGACCAGACTTGAAAACTTCCAGAGCTGACCTGCCTGTAGTCCTGGGCCCTGTTAGATGAGAACGTGCCACCTATGTTTTATCCCTGCTTTGGTGGCCTTCTGGGGCCGTGTTTTAATACGCTTGACGTGATTACTTTTTTACCCATCCATCTGGCTGGCTTTCTGTGCACGGGCTTCATTTACTTACTTTTTTTTTTTTTTTTTTAAGAAGATGTGACAGAGTTTCTGCTCCTCGCGGGAGGCCACGGCCTGTGCAGGGGGCACGGGCGTATGGGGGCAGACGTGGCTGCGCAGGCAGGAAGCACTGGTTGCTGGGCCCTGGTATCTTCGGCTGCGCTTCCTGTCAGTTAAACCACGAGCAGGGGAGCAGATGCACCCCGAGATGGCAGCTCCGCCGTCTGCCCCAGGCAGCCCTTGTGCCACCAACTGTCTGCTCAAGAGCCTGCTCGTGCCTCTGAGCTCGGGGCTGTGTTGTCCGTTCTTCAGACATCTGAGAGTAAAGGATTCAATTAGTTCAACAGGACGTGAACTCCTGAAGCGTGAACTGTAAAAGAGTAACCATGAGAGCTATCCTAACACAGCCAGAGCTGAGGTCCAGTGTTTCGTTTTCCATAGCTACCAGTGTGGGAGTTTTTAAATGCTTGTGGGAAACGGGCAGATTGGGCCTCAAGTCATACAATTTCACAGGTATCTTTCTGGGCAGGTAATTGCCACGTTACTTGACCTGATGAGTTTTTGTTGTAAAATCTGTGGTCTTTGAAGTGATTCTTTTTAATTATTAATTTTTTCATCTCAATACTCTTGTGGTTTTGAGACAGCTCTGGCTTTCAGCTAAACAGCTTTTTAGAAAAGCACAGAAAAAGGACATAAAATCTTCTATTGTAAAATATGTAAATTTTTAAAGTAGGTTGCATGATTTCTGAAGATATGCATGTTAATAAAATGTAATTAATTTATTGAAACTAGTAGTATCTTCCCCAGCATCAGATTTTAGAGAACGGAGTATTCTCTGCAGCAAAATTATTTTAGAACTGGAACTGTGGATAGATTTCAGCCTTTTTTTCTCATTTGATGATGTTTTCTTCCTCATGTGACAGTGTAGCTCCCAGAATAATGTGTTTTTCCCTTAGACTGTTTATTTGTTGACTAGCCAGCATTTAGTAGAGATGTCTTTGCCACGTGATGAAATATTTCTTTAAAATAGAGGGTCTCAGCCTGAGGGGCACGTTGCTTAGGGTGGGGAAGATTAGAAGGGTTGTAGGGGCAGTGAGATTAGGTGGGTAAGAGGTTTGGGGATTTTTTGTAGCTGTTGTTGGGTTGGTTTTTTCTTCCCGCCTTGTCTTGGGCTATAAGGCACAGTGCATCGCACCCTGTGCGAGAGGTTGTGCACACCGCAGAGGAGCTGCTGTCACAGAGGCAGGCTCCGCTCATAGCTCTGAGCTCCTGATCGCCCGGGTTTCTGCAGGGCCAGGAGCCAGCACCACAAGGGCAAAACTCGGCATTTCGCCTCTATGAAAGGCATCAGCTCTCACATTTCTAACATAGCTGCCCTGGAAGCCTTTCAGAGTGACAGGATGATTTTGCTGGCCTTTTTACCTTTCAGTTTTGAGCACTGTTGTTCTCAGTACTGTCCTGTTGGAGAGAGGGAAGATACAAACGAGGCATAACCCCCTGAGGGGAACACATAGTAAAACCTCCACAAAGCTGCTTGAAGTCTATGGCATCTTAAAAAAAGGCATAGGTTTGGGGTTTTTTACCCACCCCCACACAATTCTGATATTAATTCATTGTAACTATCGTCACAGCAAACCACTGAGACTTCACAGAAGTAGATGAAATGTTAGACAACAGAAAAGAAAAAAGAAAGGAGGGTGGAGGATAAATTAAAGGTTGGATTAGGAACTATATAAAGCAGCCTGTCTCCACATTACCTTGTTTATTGTACGAGTTAATCTTCCAGTTTAACCTCAGCTTTCCCTTGTGTTTTCTTATTTTTCTTTTTTTGATTTCTTTTTTTGTTCATTTGGTTTTTTAGTTTTTTATTGTGGGTTTTTTTTAGTGGTTTGTGTTTTTTTGTTGTTTTGTTTGGCTTTGGTGTTTTGTGTGTGTCTATGTGTTTTTATTATTGTTTTGTTTAGTTGGGGTTTGTTTTGTTTGGGGGGGGTTTGGTTTTTTTTTTTCCTCCTGGCTCTGTATGGGTTGAAGGTTGTGCTGTGAGAGGAAAGGGTAGGGTAGAAGTGATAGATAAAAAACATGTCTCTGGTTCCTATGATAATGTGTGAATTTTCATAACAGAGATGATGTCTGCTGAGGAGCTTCTTGTGTGATGAGGCTGTGGTGCTTCAAGAAAAGCTAGAATGCTTGTTTTCCCAGAGACCTAAATGAAAATTGTCACAGGGCTGGAACACCTGTCCCGTGAAGAAAGTCTAAGAGAGTCAGAATTGTTCAGCCCAGGAAAGACAAGTCTCCAGAGAGACCTTATTGCAGCCTTTCAAAGTATAGATGGGACTTACAAGAAAGACAGAGATGTTTTACCAAGGCCTGTAGTGCCAGGAAAAGGAGCAATGGTTTTAAACTGAAAGAGGACAGATTAGATTGGACATAGAAGACATTTTTGACAATGAGGGTGGTGAGGCTCTGGCACAGATTGCTAAGAGAAGTTGTGAATGCCCTATCCCTGGAAGTGTTCATGCTCAGGTTGAGTGATGCTGTGAGCAACATGATCTAATGACAGATGCCCCTGGTCATGGCAGCGGGATTGGACTTGGATGATCTTTGAAGGTCCTTTCCAATCCAGACCATTTACTGAATCTCTGCATTGAGGCCTACATCAGTTCCTGATAATTTAGCCAAGTCAGGTAAGTGACCTAATGAAGGGCCTTTCATCTCCAGGAGAGGCAGCCTATCTTCGCTCCTATTGATTATATGTAAATCTTAGAGCAACTTCAGTCCTCACTTATGGAAGTGTTTGAGTTTCTTAGAATGAAGGAAATGTAGGAACTATCTTACTTTTGTGGGTCAAAGCAGAGAAAAGATGGTGTAGGAGAAAATGTTTTCCTGCTGGTAGAAGCTGTGTGGGTGCATGTCTTCTCAATGCTTCTACTCTGTGTGACACTGTCAGGGTTTTTCTTTTGGGATGCACGAGTGGACCTGTGCAACAGCCTTGTTCAGACAGGGCCTGAGAGAGGGGGAAAATGCCTGAAATATCAGTATTACTCGCTCTGCAGAGTCGAGGGAAGGTAGAAAGGTCTCCAGGTTTTTAAGTTGGTGACTGCAGTGAGGTTGTGCTGCTTCCTTTTGGAGAATGAGACCAGTTTGGGCACACAACTCAGCCCGAGGTTGATACCAAGTGACCAGGAAATTTTGTGTTTTCCCAGGTGATTTGGTTGCTCCCAGTCCTGCTGCCTTGCTTCCCCCCACAACTGGGGAGTCAGTCTGGCTCAGAGAGCCCTGTGGTAGGGGCTCCAGCTGGATGGGACAGGCTCATGTGCAGCAGCCACCTCTGATGCCTGATTTAGTTCTGTAAAAGACACAGGAACTTGAAATGAGGAAGAAGCTAGTCTTGAATTTCTCTACACCTGGTTTGTGGGAACTCTGAAAGTTTCCAGAATACCCCGATTCTGTAGGTATTTTCACGTAACACTCATAAAGTCTGTGTCAAGTTCATTTCATTAGCAGTGAATTCCTGTGTCTCCCAGGAGCAGGTGTGTGCTCGTATGAGACTGACTTAGGCTTCAGAGTGTGCACTTCCCCAGACATTACGAAATGAGAAATACTGGCCTGTCCAGACACTGCCTTCCCTGGGGGGACCTTTGCAGGCCCTGCTTCTTTTCCATAATGCTCTTGAAAAAAAATCCTTTTGCTTTTTTATTTTAATCTTGTTGGTCTTTAAGTTGTGCTTTGTCACTGTTTGAAACCCCATGGTGGGAATTTTTAGTCTAGCAACAAATCAGAAGATAATTTATATTCTCTTAATAGCCAAACTCAATAGTTTGAAATTCCCCAGACTAATAGTCTCCCTTCTTAATCCCACCCCATGCAAATACTTTAGAACACAAATTTAACTACGCTGATCTGTAAGAAGAAAAATGTACAAATGGCATGGGAATATTAGTTTCTGTCTTATTCTGCATAGCTGTAGGTCAATGTATTTATTATTGTAATTATGCTAAACATCATGAAGCATATGCATTCTCAGAATAACCTGAATGAATACATTGCATTTCAGAGTGCATTAAAATTGGGAGCTTAAAAAATATTACCTAACTTTTAATTATGTCTTGAGTGAATGTTCTTCTCCATTGTGTAAGCAGTCTCTCACTTTGCAGAGGTTTTAAAGGCATGATTTCAGATATTCTCTGTTTGGTTCTTTAACTAAGATTTTTTCTGCAGACATTTAAATGACTCAGGTCTGTAACACATTATGTCCTGGATAAATGTTCAGTATGGCAGAAATGCCTGTACTTTTCATACTGTTAATGCTGCTTCTCCAATTTAGGCAGACTTCACCACCTCATTCATTTAACCTAATAGTGGCTTTTGGGGAAGGGTAATACTGAACAAATAGGTGAAAGGTGCATTGTTTTAAAAAAGGCAGTCTGCTAGTTCAGGACTCTAGCTGTGCAGGCTTAAAGGCAAAGATACCACCATACTCCCAGTCCAAGGACTGGTGGATGGAAGGGTGGACATGACCCAACAATGTGAGCTTGCAGCCAAGAAAGCCAACTGCATCCTGGGCTGCATCAAAAGCAGCGTGGCCAGCAGGTTGAGGGAGGTGATTCTGCCCTTCTATTCTGCTTTCCTGCGACCCCACCATTCTGTGGTTCTCTGAAAACAGCACAATTCACTGAATTTCTGATTTGGAACCTGAACGGTAACAATTACCTTTTGAAAAGCTGACTGAAATTAGACAAACATATGCAAGAGGAAAGTAACAACAGTGTAGAAACATTTGCTTCTCAAAATGTTATTCTTAAAGCATATCAAATGAGTAATGCTGAAGATGCTAATAGGGGGAAAGAAGGAAAGATGATGACCAAGACCTGAGATAAAAAATTCAAACCTACAGTTTCTTTGCAGGGATGAAGGAGTCATCTCCAGAAGGTTAAGAGACAAGCAAATTCTGTTCCTTTTTCCAGGTACAATGGGGAGATACTCAGTGTGTCTACATTGGATGAGATTATTTGGATAACCTGCACGTAGAACTCTTTGTGCTATGTGGTCCACACCCATAAGTAGTTGGCTGTCTAGTAACAAGGTGGTTTGTGTCCAAACAAGTTACAGCGAGAGCCTTAGGTTTTATTTTGGTTGCTTTGTTTGGGATTTTTTTTGCTCTGTTTTGCTTTTTGAAGTCCCTCTGGCTATGTAATATATTTTCTAATCAAGACCACGTCCCTCCCTCCATGTCTCAGCACTGTATGTGTGTTGGTACTTAGTTGTTTCCAATCTCAAGTTCAGTTTTAAGCTAGTGTTTTGAAAGTATTCCTTGAGTTCAGAGAAGACTGGTCAGCAGGTGACTTTGCTGCCATTCCTGCTTGGTGCAGGAGATCTTACTAATTATTTTTACTTGAGAGTCTCTGGAGTATTTTGTTCCTTCTTGCCTTTCTTTGGTGAGCTGTAACACCGGTACGAATTGCCTATGCAGAAAGCATGTACCAGCTCAGCGCTGTGACTTGTGCTGCGGGAAAATATACAGTTACAGCCTGCCAACCCAAATTATCCTTTGCCCTTCTGCCTGCAAGTTTTAAAGCTTGCTTCCCTCACTCTGTAATTTTCAATAAATTTAGATATTTTTGTGTTAGGCCTGTAGATGACACTTGAGTTGCAACTATGGTGATCTGTAAATTATGATACACTGGAAATCAGACAGAGGATTTCATCTCAGAAAGGAGTAACAAACCCTTGCCTTGGGAGACTGTCTTAAAGATGTGAAGTTTGTTTTGGTATCTTGTTTAAGAGACCAGGTCTATCCTGGCCTACATGAATACTGTCTGAGCTGTAGTCAAGAACCTGATTAAACCTAAAACTAAGTTGAATGCTGCCATGATAAAAAACTCCAGAGAGTTATATTAGAAAAGACAAACAGTGAATAAAACCACCCCAGACTCGTCAGACCTGGAGATTAGTGGGAGTGAGCTCAGAAGTCTGAGTGACAGCTCAGACTTCCCTGTGTGCGACTGTTCCTTATCAATCTGGCTGATTGTAGGAATGGGTTGGTAGTTTGCACTTCTTAAATTACCTTTCATTCCTATTTCTACAGGCTTTTGAATCAAGTCACTCTGCTTGTGAAATGTTCAGAGGTTTTGTCACTCATTCTTGGGTTGGGCTTTTTTGTTGCTTTTTGGGGTTTTTTTGAATCTGTACAAAAGGTTAGTGCAAATACCAGCTTTGTGATATTGACAAAGCTGGAGATGTGCCTTAATTTTTATGAGAGATTTGCTGATGGAGATGTGTCTCTCCTGTCCCAACCTCATAAATAAATCCCTCTCTGTGTTAAGTAATAGTGTTGGATTCTCCAAGCCCTTAAAACAAAAAAAATTCACAGTACTACTTGCCTTAGTAGACTCATCAAACTATTTCAGAACAAACTTCTGAAAAGAAGTAATTTCAATGGTTGTGACTGAATGGGTGACAAAATGGACCTTTGAGGATATTTAGGGAAGGGGCACTGTAAGGGTGCTGTGACTGGTTACTGATTGGAGAAAACAGGTCACCCCTGGCCTGATGCAGATGTTCTCACTGATGAATTCCTGTGGTATAACCACTGGAAATGCGTGACTGAGTACTTAATATCTTATATTTATGGGTAAAGTTAAATGACAATCTTTGTGACAGATTAAAAAGCTTCAGGCACAGTTTGCAAAAATGTGTTTTGACTGATAAGCTTATAAATAAGAAAGGCTGAAAATCTGATATTTGTGTATCTATATTTTACCCATGTGTCATTGTTAACCACAGTGCTAACTTATATGTAAATAAAAGTGTTATTATAACTGAGCTAGAATTTATCAAAGACCAGAATGCTTGTTTAATGCTGTGTTAGAGCATCTTATAGGTAAGTGATAGTTGCAGTGCTTTGTGATATGGTCTGTGCTGTTTCTCATCACAAGCCCTCTTAGCTATTTATTTTTTGCTTTGCTTTGATTGGGTCTGTGATTCTTGTCTGAAGCACTAAAAAGTTACTTAAGTAAAGATTCAAGTTAAAGCAGCATGCAAATAAAATTCTTGTGTGTTTCATCACTGCTCTCTGAGTTAGCTTGCTTGTATGAGTGTAATGGTGTATTACCTTATATTCTCAGCTTTAGCAAAATGGGCCCCTGGTCCCAAGAAGGAGGCTGCCTGAACAACCCTGTGTGAGTTGTAAGACTATACATATTTATTTGTTAAAACTCTTAAACTTTATTTGTTTAAGTCCAAGATGTATGAGGACCGTGTAGGAAAGCTAAGGTGCTGTCATACAAGAACACATAAAATACCTTATGTAGTCCTCTGAAGCAGCACTGCTGCAGCTGATGGTCATGGGGTGGCCGTGCATCTTGTGTAAAGAGGGAAATTACTGCTCCTTATTTCAGCATTGCAGGGTTTGACTTGCCACTGTCTAAATTGTATACCCTAGATTGTTGAAATAGGATTAGAAGCACACCTTCCAGAAGGGGAAGTTGGGCTAAAAGCCTTCAGGGAGATGGTGGAAGAGCCAAGGCCAGGGCAGCAGCACATCCTGGCAGGGCAGAAGGAAGCCAGTGGTGCTGGGAGAGCTGTAGGTTTGAAATGCTGTCTCCTTGCACCTTGTCAGCCACGTGCTGAGAACACACCTGCCTGCCTCCTGCTCTAGCATCAGGATCTGAGCGGGGCAAGAAATCAGTGTAATTAGATATCTTGTACCCAGAATGGGGTTTGAGATTTCTCAGATCTGCTGAAATAAGTAGCAAGTGCTTCCAGGTTAGGGGTCTCATTGGAGGTAGGGTCTGCAGGTTTGTTCTTGCTGGCATCTCGGAGCCTCTGTTCTTGGCGTAGCCTGCCTATGTTCTAAAGTTTGTGAAATGAAATCTCACACCATCCTGTAGCTGTGAGGTAAGAAGGAAAAACAACTCCTCTGCTGCAAATGTTTTTTTCGGTGATACATTCTAGAATAAACATTTGTCCTGTTGGTAGAAAGGGTTAAGCATTGAGGGCAACAGGTATAGGCAGACTTAGGTATGTGATATGTTCGACTGTTTTGCAAGGTGCTATAAATGTTGGCTCCATGTAATCTGATACCAGGGTAGGACAGGCTAACCTAATGGAGGAAAATAGACAGCAATGTAAAAGAACTGGAAATTCAAGTCTAGCTGACTAATACCAGCCTGCTCCAGAGGCTTTTGACTGGTCGTATTGCTGACAGCTGACAGCAAATCAGAGGCAAACAACAGAAACATGGCCTAATCTGCTCTGTATTCATACAGATTCTTTAAAGACACTGCAAAGGTAAGACCCTTTGTGTTTCTCAAGCTGGCAGTTGCCAAATGCAACCTTGAACATACACATTGCCGACAAGAGCAAAGTACCAAACTGAGGCTTGAGGTCTCTCTCTGTGAGTTTGGGAAACGGGAGGCTTTAGCACTGTTCTTTGTGGCTTAGTTTGTGCCCTTTTCCGGCTGGTGCACATCAGTTAAAATCAGATTTCTGAAACTGCTCAAGTACTCAAACATAGAAATGCAAAGCAGGCAGCATTTCTATGGCTACATCAAACAGTAATTTTGAACTTATTTAAATATTTTGTATATTGTGCTTGTCAGCCCAATTAGAAAAGTTTAAAAAAACTAATTGCAAAGGGAAATCCACAGAATGCTAAAAGTCTGTGTTACAGAAGTTGTAATGGGGTTTTTACTGAGCTGTGTCCTGGAGCAGCTTCTGCAGAATGCTGAAAACGTCCTATGGGAGTTTAAGTCCCGATCTAGAATTACCATTGCTTTACTGCAAGAGATTGCCTGGAATAAGAAACTTCGAACTTGAACTTGATCTTTGCTGGCTTTTTTGTGTGTGTGTGTGGTTTTCCCCTTCAGCGTATATATTTTGTGTGCGTGTATATTGCAGCTAAAAAAAAAAAAGTCACTGGTTTTGGCCACCCATTTTTCTTTGGTAAATGTAACTTTTATCTGCAGGTGATTTAAAAATAATGACTGTGTTACTAATTTATGGGCAAAGTAGTTTTTAGAGAACGATTGACAGTTTTATGTCAGTATTTGGTACAGACTGGCAACTAGTAATTTGTGAAGTTTGGCACCTAGCCAAAGCAATTATATTTAGTTTCTCTGATCTTTCTTCCTCCCACTGCCAGTACTTTGTTATACTATGTGTATGTGTTAATCAAAAGAGCAAAACCTTTCAGGGTCAAACAGTTTTTCTCCCCTCCACCCCTCTTTTACAAGTTTCCTCATATCCTGTTTTAGCTGTCTTGGAGCTCAGCCCCTCAACTCTTTCTGTATTAAGACTCTTTTCCTTTGAAATCAGTGAGATTTGACTTATCTGCAGCTCTATTGTTATAGTTGCTTATAGGCTTGTGGTCTTAATACTCCATAAAAGGTGCTATTAAATGCCAGAAACCGATTAAGGGTGCCCTTGAAAACATTTCTTCCGTGTCACTGGAATAATTTGTTTGGTTTGCAGAAATTTCTGAACGGGATTTGGGATTTTATCAATTTACTGTTTTCTTGGTATCTTTTCTTAAACCAGCTTTTTGAGATTTTGTGCAGTCTAAAAAACAGTAAGATATATTTGATAGTAAGGTTATTTATTAATGCTGGTAATTTAGTTATCTTATTACAAGGCATAAAACCAGTCCTGTTTCTGCAAATTTACTATTGGATAAAATAGCATATACTGATTGTTGTAGGAGAGGAAATAATGAGAGATCTTTTGTTTTCCTTTCTTCATAGTTAGTATCACTTACCAATTGATGAGCTAGACTAAATGGACACTTGCAGTGTCATATCAAACTTGTAGTCCATCTATTCTGGTTTTGCAGTGTTTAATATATTATTTTTTTTCTGGTGGAGAATACATGAATCCAGAAGTGAGCAGTTACTAGGAAAAAAATGACAGCAAAATCCTGCATTTAGAGATGTGTGATTGCAGTCTGCATTACTGGAGATTTGCCATGTGTTCAGACAGCTTTTTTCCATTGTTTAAAAAGAAATCCTTATGTAATGGGGCTGGTTTGGTCTAATTACATCGAGCTGTTTTTAAAACATTTTACAATTTTCCTAAGCTTTTGACTTCTGTCATGTCTGTAGCAAGGAGTTTGAGCAAGTACATCTAGGCTGATGCATTTTAATTGCTTTTCTTTCATCCTTTCAAAACTAGTTGCTTCTTGACTTAATTGAATGTCTCCTTGTTCTCATTTTATCAGCTGGGAAATACGATCACCTGATTTTTTTCTTCTCTTTACCAATAGTGATGAATTAACTGCAAAAGGCAGAATCAAAGGACAAACCAAGTCAGTGATTGTGAAGTGTTTTGGACCAGCAAACCACACTTCCCAGCCTCAGCATTTACTGGACATTAGAATGCACATGTACCATTATGAAGTAGCAAGAGGAGAAGCAGGTTTTTGTATGAATGTTATGTTTTCAGCTGATCCTTGGATCCATATTACATTGCTAAACAAGGTCATGCTTTCACAAACATTCTTCGTAACAAAACCTGATGGTTGTTAGGATAAGAGACTTTTAGATGGCCCTACACAGAAGTTCTTAGAAAGACTGACATGCTGTCAGTTGCCAGGAAGCTCCATGTGGCTGTGTGCTTGTGGTCAGTATTTTTCAGGTGGTAAAGGTCTGACTTGCACACACACCTCCCCTTTTTGACAGTACCTGTGCACAAATGTTGGCTTTCCAAGTCCAGGATGTTAATGCTGCCCTGAGATGTTAGTGCTGCTCCATTCCCCAGGCTCATAGACCGACTGTGGAATTCTCACAGGCTTGGCAAACTGTGCGACCTCCCCATGCACTGCCTGGGGGACACTGTCCTTTTTAGGCAGGGGGCAGTTCTTCTTGTTTGTTTGGCTATCAGTGGATGAAGGGAAGATCAAGCTAAATATTTTCCCAGCAGCACTGCAGTGGTGATGAGCAGCAGTGGGTGGAGGTGACTGAACTGGAAGCAGAGAAGGATGACTTCTGCGTATCCCCTTGTTATATAGAGATGTGGGAGATTGTGGGGTTTTTTCATCTTTGGTAGGCAAAACAGCTGCACCAAAAGTGAAAAGTCAAGCCGGTGGAAGGGCACACATTTCATACATATGCTTTAGAGTATATGTGATGCATGTGCACATGGGTATAACGTGCTCATGTAACTGCAGCTGATGCGTATGTGTGTGCCTCTGCGCAGGCAGGTAGAGTAGGGGCTGTGCAGGGAAGCAACATTACGTGGCTTTTATCTAACTGTAGTTGAAGTAAGTGGTATATTTGTGACATGAGGCTTTAGTAACCCAAATTCAATATGAAAAATTTCAAAACCATATGGGTAGCCAGGTGGTGACATAACCACTTCTAAAAATTTACCCTCATCTTCTCTTTTAGGTGTGTAATGTGCCAAAAGGTGGGCAGCTGCAAAATGGTGTTTGAATCCACTAAACAATTTTGATTGGGGGTGGGGGAGGGAAGGAGAGCTGAGGGATAGCAGGCAAGGAGGAAGAGAGGTCCAGTCTCTCACGTGATTTGGGGAGGAGAGGTGGGATGGAATTCTCATGTTCCATCTCCTCAACCTCGTCTTATACATGCACCCAGTGCCTGGGAGTGGGGAAGCGGGAGAGGGGATTTGGACCCTCTATTCCCCCTGGAGTGTCCTTGCTCCCTTGCTTTAGGTCAAGCTGCAGCTAACTTTTCCTGTTGAGTTGGCTCTACTTTGCTAGACAAACACTTTGCAGGGAGGTGGCTAAAACCCAGCCTGGCCTTTCTCTTGCCTGATCAGATTAGGGAGGCTTGCTCTTAGCAGATATTCAAATACTTTATTTAGAGCTCAGGACCTTCAGCAGTAAAGTTGGGGAGAGCCTGTCTCGCCTCAGTATCTTTTAATTCACTCTTTAAGCCTGGTCTGTTAGGCTGAGCTTTTGGTGCTGCAGCATAAATCAGTGATTTACAGTGCTCTACATCTGCACACCGCTGGTTTGGGGCTACCTTGACACGTGGAGCATGCTGACAGGAGAGGATACAAAGGATAAAAAGCCTCAACCTTGCTGTAATTTTTTTCAGCTTTTCCAGCAGTGCTCTGCTAGGATACTGGGTTTGTGTACAACAGCTGTGTTACATAAATGTGCTAAATAAAACGTACTTAAAAAATACGAGGGAATGTGGGAGATTGGAAGAAAAGGGTTTTCAGGGGTGGGAGAGTCTGTAAACAGTGCTGGAGCCATTACTGTTAATAGTCTGGAAATAGTCTTGCCTCAAGTTAAATATTCAGGCTAAAAAAGGTAGTTGTAAAAAAAAAAGCTGAAAATGTGATTTTTTTTTTTTTTTGGTGTGCTTGTTGCTTGTGTTTGTGCTTTTTGCTCTCTTTGGAGTAAAGTGTTTTTATGTCGAGTGGGTTAATTTCAATTCTTGTATATTAACTGAATTGTGTGTCAGTTTTGGGTTTTTATGCTTGTTTATATTTAACAGAGGAACTCTCTTACTCTGTCGTCCTTGCTGTATATGCACTGAGAGCCTGTGGTGACACAGGCTGGTTTCCAGCCGGGCTGCAAAACAGGGATTTATTGATACCGATGATTTCGTTGTCCTGAATGAAAGCTCAGCAAAGGTCACTCTGTTGGCTTTTATTATGTCAGCTGCCCTTTGCACAGTTTGCCCTAGGCAGCGTGATGCTCTCAGAAGAGCATCTTCTGAGATTCAGAACAGACTTCAGCATTGAGTCTGTTCCTTATGTTGTTTCTTTCCTTCCTCAGTGCTACCCTCTTTTTATGTTGTTTTTCTATCTCCTTTAATTTGTGTGAGCAGTTGAAATACTGAGCCTTCAGAAACTTCTTGTGCCAGGTGACATATATTAATTTCTTCTTGTCATTTTGACAACTGGAGATGCCCTGGGTCTAAGGACATGGTGCAAAGCCCCTGTCCTGTGCAATTTTGTATTATTACTGAATACTTAATCCTTGAAGAATGACACAGTAGACTATACTGTTAACAGTTCTGCTTAGTGTGGACTATACGTAAAATACCACTGTGAGTTTGGGATTTCTGCATTAAGAGACCTGTGATATCATTCAGCTTTGCCCTCCTTTTTTAAGAAAACCTCATCTGTGATGATACTTGTACATTATCTTAAAGAGATGTGACTCTGCAGAGGGTGAACTGACTCTGGGTTGATCTATCCTTAACCTCCACTGGTAGAATGGAGTTAGAAATGTGAATGAAATTGTGTGGTTACTATCCTTGTATTTTTCTGACCTCACCTGAGATGGTTTTCAGTCCTTCTGTTCAAAATTTCCAGGTGGTGTCTTTAATCTTACTTTTCCTCTCATTCACTCGCCTCTTTCTCCCATATCCAAGATGGTGTTGAGAAGGGGGTTCAACTTTGCATTTCTGCTAAGTCACAACTTTGACATTTCTAGGCTAGAGATAATGCTGCAGACTGTCTTAGGAAATCAATGGGAAATTCCAACCTCAAGTGATTTGTCCTGTGCTGAATGAGTGGAGCTATTCCATCAGTAACTCAGGACTCAGATCTGCACTTGAATCTTAAAGCAGCTAAGCTGGTTCTTATTTTAAATGTGCAAATGATCTTACTAGTTTCATGAGAAAGGCAGTGCAGGATGATTACAGTCATCTTTGCTAACCCTAAATGGGACTGGATCCAGTACCTTGCTGGAGGCATCTTTCAGCTCAGCTGCGATGCTCTCAGTACCAAGACTTGAGCCTTCCAAGTTCATAGCTAACTTCAGCAAATTTTTGGGTTTCTGCCTGGTACTTTGATGCCTGCTACATCTACTCCAGTGTGGTACCATTATATTATTTCAGTGTCCTGCTTTATAGTGCTTGAATATTGAGGCAGTATGGTCTATACTGGCTCATATTATTGAGCTGAAGGAGAAATTGTGGATTTGTTTCTTCTGACTGGAGCCTAGTTGCAGTATTGCAGCTTCACCACTGGGACCAAAAGCATTGGTTCTGGAAGTATTTCCTACAAGCTTTGTTGAACTGGCTCAGCAGGGTTAGGATTAAGTGCAGTGTATATATGGTGGGTAGAAAGTTATGATGTGTAGCTGGAGAGAATCCTACATTGTATCTTCTGGGATACCAGAGTAGCATGTGCTAAGGCTTAAATTGACTGAATGTGCTTTTTGACAGACTGATTGAGGAGCTTGTTTCTAGACGTTGAAATCAGTGGACAAAGGGAATTTCCAGAGGGATTGAAATAATTTATTTTGGAGTTCAGTTTCAAAGATGTAGCAAAATTAAGATGTTTGTTTATATTGGTGTATCTTAATGCTGCTTTTAATAATATATTTGTACAGCAATTAGTAAAAATGAAAGCAAAATGTGACTTCCTCTGCAGTTCTGAAAATTTGATGTAAATTTTATGATAATATTATACAGGGTTCTCTTTCTCCTAGGACTATTTGTATGTAGTCAAGCTCACTGTGCATGTGAACACAATTTGCACATTTTATGCTGTTTGCAAATAAGTTATTTTCTACTCGCAGATGTATGTAAAATCAGGCAGGGGATAAGTGGCATTATATAGCAAAAACAATAGTGGTGTTTGTGTTAGCCTATAGACAGCAGGACCCTGTGATAGTTGGAATAATGAAAGCACAGTTTATAAAAATAGATGTGGAGGAAAATACAGCTGGTTTAGAATTCTACTGGCTTCTGTGAAAAGCTGCTCTTGTTTTCTATATGGCAGAGAAAGTAATATGGGTTAAAGGAAAGTACTTTTGCATTATTTTGCCATGCTGTTATTGCCCAATAGATCATTTGCTACAGAAGTAATGAAAAATATCCTGGAAACAATAATCGTCCGAGTCCCTGACCTTTATAAGGTTAGATATAAAAGCTCACTAAAGCCTGTTCACTCACTTGTCTTTGGCTTTGGTGCTAGTGTTGTGGTTCGGTGTTTCTTTTGAAAGAAGAATGTATCCTTTGACTTTATTTATAGAGGCCTTGATAGTTTTGGGGAGGGGGCTTAGAGGAGAAGGAACAGTCTTACATCACTGCATCACTGCAGTGCAGAATTCGTAAAACAGCTTTTGACTGACTGTTTCTACAGTGGCATCAGATGATTGGGAATGTCATGTTAGCATAACGTGTGACTGGTTTAAGTAGTGTTGCACCAAATGCATTGTGCTGCTGCAGTCTCTTAAATTATATTAAATCATGGTAGTTAATTTTGCATTGAGGGTTTTGTTGTTTCTTTTTTAAAATAAAAAGGAAATATTTCTTTATGGCTTTTAGTAAGTTTGCTGCCACAGCTTTTGGATCTTACGCATTTAGTGTACATCTTGGTATTGTAGTATCTACTGTAAAATATTAATATTTTTCAGAATAACGAATAACCTGGCACTAATGGAAGAAAATGTCAGTTCCCAGTGCACATGGGGAACCTTTAAAATTTACTTTAGGGTAGTTTCACCTCCAGTTTTCCTTATATTTATGAGCTTACTGAGTAGCCTGTGTCTCCAGCACGTCATTTATCCTTATTTTACATTGACGCTATTAATTGTTATTGACCTTAGAAAGTTACTGGATCTTAAGAACTTGTGCTCTTT
The DNA here is from genome assembly GCA_013400975.1 of Atrichornis clamosus. NCBI lineage: Eukaryota > Metazoa > Chordata > Aves > Passeriformes > Menuridae > Atrichornis > Atrichornis clamosus. Next base: position 88,402 of record WBMZ01014179.1, on the reverse strand, counting down.
GTGTACACATGTGGCTTCAGTAAGTGTAATGGAGATGATTATAAGCCCGTGCAGTATTCTGGCTCTGGACAATTAGCTTAACCCCTGTTTAAAGATAAGTCTCCATTTGGAAACTGAGGAGGTTCTTGTACTTGCCTGTTTGCCTCATGATCCTTTACAGTGAAGTTGCTCTTCACTAATTAGGGGGTGTGACTTAAAATATTTAATCTTATTGGACAGTTACAATTTATTCCTACACAGTAACCAAAGTAGAAGTTGTATTTCAATTCATTCCCATACTTGTACTCTCTTCTGAAAAGCTGGTATGTCCCTGTTGGTATAAATTGACCCACCTCAATCGCTGTCTGTAGGAAATATTAGACTATATATTACATAGTTGTGTACTTTATTTTCAGGCTGGTATACAGCATGGTAGAAGTCTAGGATGAGCCAAGCTGGGCTTAGTCCCAATGTGCTGGCAGTGTGTGCCCGCTTCCTAATGGCCTCAGATCACCTAGAAGGCAAGGCCAAATAATAAGATTTAAGGAAGGCACCCAGGATTACATGGTTGCATGTACTGCTTTCAGTGCCATAACCCTGCTGATGTATGGAGAAAGCCTTGTTAACTCTTCAAGTCAACCAGCAAAATGGCAAACGCTGAGGTTGAGCAGTCTGGTTTCAACAGCACATCCTCTTCTGTTCATGCATGCAGCACTCATTAAAGCAAATATTCTGTAGTTAAGGTTGTGGCTACTCTTAGGAGCCTTTTAACAGCTAATTAGAGCATGCTTTGGAAGTTGGGGAGGTTCTCTTGTTCGCGTTATCTTGGGTTTCCTGATTTCTGAGAAGGGTAGGATTTAGTGACTTAAATACCTAAATGCTCTGCCATCACTGCTTAAGAATTTGGGAATACCACAATCTATATAGGAAAAACAGCTGTTACATTTCCTAGAGTGAAGGAGTGTAGGTCTCTGACATGATACTCCCTAATTAAATTGCTTGGCAGTGGGGAGAGGAAGATGCTCTTCATTTTTTTGCGTTTCAGCCTACTGAGAAAACAAGACAAAGTTAAAGCTCCTGTACAAAGGCTGATGCTGATCCTTGCCAATGACACCGAAATTGTCCAGAGGTTTTCTTGGGGCTCTCTGGATGGGTATGTTAGACCTCTGCCCCTTATTTTTTTGTCACAGCAGCCCTTAATCAAAGGCAATTTAAAGAATTTTGTTCAAAACGCTAGGAACCACACATTTTGTTTCTTTTAAAATATACGGATTTAAATTCCTAGGCACCAACATACTCCTTAGGTTCCTAATTTTAGACACCCTTTTCTGTTATTGTTTTGAAATGGTAGCTTTTTCATTAAAATATGGGTCACTCTCTGCACACCTGTTTGTCAGCTCACTTTAACTGTGTTTACCTTTGGCACCTATGAGTAAGTAAAAACATGGGTGCTGTAGGCACGCATCCCTCCACTCGAGCTGTTTACATTCTGTACTTGGGGAATTTTTTTTTTTTCTTTGTACTGTGCAGTTTTTTTGCCGGTTCTAATTTGCCATGACGTGGTCAGTGCTGTTTCCTTCCGGCTGCTTGCGAGCCTGTGGTAGAGATAAGGGTACGTTTACAGCGCATTTTTAACGTGAAGCTGTAGGTCTGCTTCGTGTAGGAACGCGGGGACTCTCTGGATTGTACAAAGAATTTATTTATTGGTTTCATCATTTTGACATGGGGATTCAAGATCTAGAGCATTTTACTTGCCAACCAACAACTTTGCTAAATTTGAACTGTGTGTGAAGAAGAAACGTGATATACTTGGGATATCCTATAGCTGAGTAGGTCAGTCTGAGTTTTGTATTTTTACTTACAAAAAACTGTCAAGATGAGAGGTACTAATGAATGTGAAAACTACACATCTGAATCAAATGAGAATATGGATTTTCTTTTTGTTAACTTTTGTAACTTTTCCTTAGTCTCATGCTTTTAATATGAAACACTTTGAAATAGTTCTGTTTCAAGGAATGAAAATTCACATACATTTATCAGTAATTGTGGAGACACAAAAGTGTTTGACTTCCTTATACGTAGATAGAACAGTTAAAATACGCAGAAAGCTTTATTGCGACTGCTACTATTATACATAGCTTAAAATAATAATCTTTTTATGATAATTTTTTTGTTTTTCCCTCCACAGTGATAAAGGCTATTGAGGTGGGAAGAACAAGTCAGGAAAGGATTTGCCTTGGTTTGTTTCTCTTTGAGAAGAGAAGAACCCAGGAACACTGATGATCTAAGAAATACGAACTCTGATACTCAATTCGTTTTGTGATCCTGCCTGTCTGCCCAGCTGGACCTCGCTGACGTTCTCCGTTCTTTCACATTCAAGAACGTTTTTCCTTGTATGTGGAGCTGAGACCTGGGAATGCGTTATTATGGCAGCAGTTGTACAGCAGAATGAGCTCGTGTTTGAATTTGCCAGCAACGTCATGGAGGATGAGCAGCAGGTATGGGACAGTGTAAGAAACCATATTTGTACAAGTCGATGCTAAGAGTATTATGAAAATGAGGAAAGAATGTGGTGTAAAACACAAAAAGGAAACATTGAGTTCATTATTGTTGCAGCAGATCTTTGTGCTGTTTCAAAAGCTTCCTGTTGCTTCCAGTAACTTGCATGGGCAGAACAGAAATTAGTTGAAATGTTATAACCTCCGCAGTATTGCAGAGACATCCTCCTCCAAAAATATTTTTCCTGTTTTGCTGATTTGTGCCAGTAGAATCCATGCATGTGTGATGTAGAATTCCCCAAATTCTGGTGTTTTATAGTAGTTTCAACTTATCTAGTGTGCTAGGATAAAAATCTTAATAGAAGTAATGGTCACACTACAGATAACTGCAAGGGACAGTATGCACCTGATCACTGTTATTTACAAATTGGCTTCTAAATTGTGTAGAAATAAGATTGAATGTAATTTAAGTTGATTTCTTTCACACTGCAGGGAAAATGTCTGTTTCTACCTGAGCAGGCTCTCAGTTAGGTGTTGATTATTTAAACCACATCCTGTGAGTTCTGAAGCTTGAGTATAGGATTCCTATTGTAAAAATCATGCAACTTCTCTATAGCTGGCGGTTAATACTGGAGTTTGCATTTATTAACAAGAAATTAGGCATCTGAGTACTGTGGAGAAACAGTTCTTAAAAGGCTGAGAAGTGACATGACAAACTGTTCCTCTTTTTGTTAATGTGAAAAGCATTTATTCTCCTCTCTTTAAAAAAAACCAAAACCCTTTTGGCTTTATAATCTCGTCTCTGGTTTTCTGTATGGCCTAATAGCTGGCTGGGTCAGTGGCCTGTTTCTGCTGTCAGAGTCATGCGATCATTTCAATGAACTGAGTGTTGTCTGTCTAAAGTGCTAACTCAGTTTTGGGTGGAATTAGTAATGTAACTTCCTTCCCTGTATTTTTCCAGAGCTTGTGGTAGCCTGGGGATTTAGATATGGGAATTGCATAAGTGTAGTTGAAAATGAGCCTTACTTATTACCTCTGCTGGATGTTCATTGCTGGCTTTACTTTACAAGCCAGTAGGAGAGGGGAGAATTGAGATGGGGAGGGCTGCTTCTCTGTGGTTCCTGGAAGGGAGCAGACATGGTTTTGTTCAGTTTAGCCGTGTGTTCTGCTTCTTGCAATTTCTTCAGATGCTCACCTGAAAAACTTTAAAAATACTAACAAGTGCTCAACAGGACAGTAAAACCTCCCTGAATAGGGCTTTTTCCAGCTTCAGAACAAACTCCATCTTGATGTTTATCTCATAATGCCACTAAATTCTGCTCCAGATGAAACCTAAGAAAAGAAGATGTCCTGTAGCATACTCTAAAGGTGATGAAATCAAACATGTGAAAGGCCAAAGATAGAGAGTGCACAGGAGGAAGTCCTGCTGCAGTCAGATGCAAGCTGCTCTTAAATCACTGAGTTGACATAGTTTAGATATCAATGATGCAGGTAACCAGCTAGCTGGCTACATGAAGGTAGGTCTTTAATACTCACTTGCAGGAGAGGAGTCCTGCACAGGTAAAGACCTGGGAAGCTGGAGCAAGGTTTAGTTGGATGAGGGTTCATGGTGCAACATCAGCGAAAAAAGACTGCTTCTAGCTTATACTTGGTTGATCTGCTTCTTACCACATAAGAGCTATTGCTACTCCTAAAGTTTTAAAATTCTGGATAGATTAGCTGTATTGAGGGGTGGACAACACAATTTCTGGACTTTGCAAAAATTTTAGCTCTGTAAGTGCTCTGTGTTGGGCAACAGCATTTTTTTTTATCTTCATCGTATACAAAAGGTGACATTTATACATAGGTGTCATATAACTCATCTTTGAATAATTATTTTTGCGATGCTCCCACAAGCTGGCATTGCAAGAACTTCGGTACTTCTTGTCAAAGCTTTGCCTGGAGCTCTGTTTTGCCAAGAGCTGTTGGGACATGGAACAGCTGCGGGGAGAGGTTCAGGGTCTAAGTGGCAGCTATGCTCAGTATTTCAGGGAAGTCGTAATTCATGGCTATTTTGTTTAATTTTTTTTTTTTTAAGTCTTGGTTAAACAACCATAAATTATGAACAGTCTGTTTGCATATGTAAGCGTTCAGGATTCAGTGGCAGATGCCAATGGGAGGGGCTCAATCACATGGACCCGTGTGAACGGGAAAGGCTCTCTCTTATCTGCTTTATCCTTTGCAGTTTAGAAAAGAATGGTATTTTGAATTTTTTTTCTTGGAGAATTCATTTATCACATAGTAGATGTATGATGAGGAAGAAATGGAATGAAAATACCCTTGTAATTTTCAGAAGGGAACAAGTGGCTTGCACTAAGGCTACTGATAACCTGTCTGGCTTCTGCTACATGTCAGTGATCTGGTTAAAATAGACGGTTTGCTTTTATTTTTCTTCTTTCAGTGTTTTTGTTTTGTTCAGGTTTTGGGTTTCTTTTTTTTTTAATGTTGGAAGAGAGGGAGAGACTGCACACATAAAACTGGGCAAGAGCTGCTACAGGCTTTGGCTGAGTCAACTCTGCTGTGTCAACTTTCTTCTGTCTCCATCTTCTTGTCTCAGTGTCTTTTCATTTAGTCCTTTGTGGACTTACAGCTAATGTGATTTGATCAGGACGTTCTTAATTTAAAAAGCTGAATAAAAGCAGCCACAGTGGCTAGATCCATACTAGGAAGTTTTTAATGGTGCCAGGTACAAGTTGACTCATTGCAACCATTAAATTGCTAACATGGTTTGCAGCATGACTGCTCTGTGCCAGGAGGTGCTCTCTCAGGTAGCTCTGATGCATGTAGTATCCTGTGCCTGAAGATCCCTTCTGTATTTCTGGGGATGTTTTTCTCTTCCCTTCTGATGAAGAGGGGTCCAAGCCCTTAGGCTGAGCCGTGACTTCTGCATCATCATCTCATTCCTAACTTGGAAAACCAAAGGCTATTTTCTAGTCTCTAAGGTCACTTTTCCTAGTTTTGTTTAGTTTTCTGTTTTGGTTTTTTTCCCCAGGTTTTTGTTTGTTTGTTTAAAATACATGGCCATCTGTATTGCGAATCTGAATTCTGTTTGGTTAAAAAGACAGTTGTTTTTTCCCTGATGTTTCTTTCTCTTTTTTTGCCTCCCATGTAGCTTTTCCCTTCTCCTGTCTACTGCGTGCATTTCTTTCCACCCATCACTCACTTGTGCAAAATTTATTTCACACCACTTAGAAGCTAGTCACCATATTCCTGGGACAAGTTGTCTTCCTTAAAGACCTGTACTATGAGAAGACACTACCTCCAAAGCAGATGAAATTCTCTTCCTTATTTTTCATTTCCACAGCCAGGATAGTGTTTTGATCTTCTGTCAGTTGGTGACAGCTCAGGAGACACTTTTCAGAGGAAAAAAAGAAACACCATGTCAGCATGTCAAACACACTAGAAGAATTAGAGAGCAGGAAGGAAGATTGCTGCCTTTAGCCCCCAGAGGAGGACAGGGTTCAGTTTTCAGGGGATTATGGAGCATAACCAATGCTTTCAGGGACCTGCTCGTGGGACTCTCCATGGTCTTCAGCATCTATATGAAGCTTTACACTCCTCTGAATTGTTAAAGGTCAGTCTACAGGCCTGATTTGTAGAGGGATTTGGTGTCTAAGGTTTGGGAAGGTTTCAGCAATAGCTCAACCGCTTTATGTGTCCAGCAGATGTGGGAGATGAGTTGGAAGCCAAGTCAAAGCTTTGGTGGAGCTAGGGTGTCATATTTTACCTATATTTTGTATGAGAAAGACGAAGCAGCAGAAGTAGGAAAAAAAGAAAAAATACCCAAATTGTTCTTTTATGGATCAATTTCTTGAAAATCACTGTTGACACTTTAATTTGGAACTTCTTTTAAACTTTGGGATAGTTTGCACTCTTCGGTTTTGCTAGTGCACGTAGGAGTGCTTTTGTATTAGAAATAAATTATTTCATGGTCTCGCTGTTAGAGAGGTAATTTGTCTTAATTGAATCACTACCTTCTAGTTCTTAATGTTATGTTTTCCCTGTGTTAAGTTCTCATTACACACTAGCTTCAAAGGGAGCCCTAGTAAATAAGGGCTTTTTTACACTTCCAAGTGTGTACAAAGTTATTTTTGTGTCTTACAAAACAGAGCTACAGGAAGGTTTAGCTTGGCTCTCAACTGGGATTCAGGCACTTTTCAGTGAAATCAAGAACATTATAGAAGTACTGAGATGAGATTTTACCTCGCAACAGCCATATGTGCATCTGCATACATTAGTATTAGCTTTTAAAACTAATGAAAGAGTTGTTAATGAAATTATAACCAATTGCAAATACTGTACAAAAAAGCGATGACCAGTTCCACAAAAATGCTTTTCAAATTAAATTTGTTTGCAGTTGTGTGAATGCTTTTCTCACTAGGACCATATTAGAATTTGTTCCCTCCTTGCCTTTTCACAGCTATGGAAGGAAGGTCCTTACGTTGTACTGCTGTAGGGGATGAATTGGAAACAGGTGTAACAATAGTTTTAAAACAAAAGGCCACAAGAAGTGATGTTTACTCGGATTCTTCCAGTTCAAAACTGTGATTAAGTTAAAGAAAACCACATTTAAAGTGTTTTACCATGAGTGAATGCTTTTCTGCTTCACTCAGAATGATCATCATCATCTCCAGTCTTTCGGAAGCACAGTGGTCAGCTTGTGGCAAGCTCCTTGGATAGTCTGGCACTGAGTTCAGGTGAAGAGGTATTGCCCTGCCATGGGGTTTTCTCTGCCTGCAGACAGAGACAGCAACCATATCAGAGTATGTGTATGATAATTGTTTCTCAACATGGTCAAAGTACAGTTTAATTTTGCAGAGCAGTTCCGATATGATCGCACAGATCAAATCAAGTGCTGCTGAAATATGTGAAGCAGCACAATTCAGTACCAGAGGAAACATTTTGGTCTGCAGTGAAGCGTATTTTAGAAACACGTGGATATTTGGGCTTTTTTAACTAGGTTTCATAGCAAAAGTGAGTAGGGTGCAATATAAATAGTGTTTTGAGAAAATGATCTGAAAACATGTGACAATCAGTTGATTTTATCCATGTTTCATTTATTATTCTGAAACATTTTTCTAAGACTTGTCCTCTCAGAGGCCAAACCAGTGGCATGAGCATCAGTCATTAGAGAAGGATAGTGCTGAGCCAGAGTAATCTTCTTCTCCAGAAGAAGCTAATAAAAGGCTTATCTTGAGCACAGGCAACTCGATCTGTCGCTGCAGACACTGCAGCTATTGAGCTGGTGCAAGGGTGGAAGCAGGGAGAGAGGAGCGCACCTCGCTTCGAAGACGTGGTGGGGAGGAAGCTGGCCGATTGACGATGAGTGTGTGGGACACAGATGCCTGCACCACAAAGGGACACCCCAGTGCTTCCACCCTTTTACAGTCAATGCAGAGAAGTAGATGCTTTTAGGGCATAACTGCTCCTGTTGTAGTACAGGAGCCTAAAACTGGGCAGGGAAATTGTGCCCTAGAAATACCATTTCTGTCTGTTGACTGGGAAGGAAACCTGGGCTTCCTAGCCCACATCCAAGTGCCTGCACCACAGCTGTCCGAAGTCAGGTGAGATGAACCTCACCCTCAGGGTCTGTAAACTAGAGCAGGAGGAGAAGACTGAAGTCTTCTTACTCGTGTCTACCTAAAATCTGTAGTTTTTACCTGCTCTCTAGAATACCGAATGGGTACTTGCAAAGCATGTGACTGGAGCCTGAGGTGATAGCTGTATGTAGACCTTTTAAAATTTTTCTTTCACTGCAGTTGCATATGGGTGTATGATATATGTAACTTAAATCCCCAAAGTTATGTATTGTGGCATATTACTGAAATGGAGGTATTTAAACTATTTTTAGAACATAAATTGTATCTCAGGAATGAGGCTGTAATGGACCATCTACCTTGTAGCTTATGGAACATATTGTTGAAAATAAAACTTCTTTTTAATGCATATAGTTTTTTATTTTTCTTCTCTCTTTACAGTGCTTTATCTTTTTTTATTGATATGGCTTTTATTTAATCAAATCTATTTGTTTATTCTTGCCTGGAAGCAAATAGGATCAAGGATGTTTGTCTCAGTAAACAAATAGGATGCACAATGTGAACATGGCTTTTTCTGAGGAACAGTAGGGACCTCTTGGCCACCAGTGATTTCTGGTTTCTCAGTTCTAGCATGATGCAGCATTGGCTAGAGGTGGCCACAAAGGTATGGGGTAGCAGCTGACCCATTGCTTGGCTTGATATATGCCTATTACCTGGCAGTATGATTGCACAAGAGAGCTTTAACTGCTCTGCACTTTGTTCGTTTTTATTAATTGTCTACCATACTGCTCTCTTTTGAAACTTACATTTGATAGAATAGGTCGTTATTTGTTAGGTATTTTTTTTTAATTTTGGTTTTGTTGGCTTTTCTTTTTGTTTTGTTTTGTTTAGCAGACTGTCCATGATAGAAACTCATTAAAATACTATTTTTGTTTTCTAGTTCTTCCTTTTTTCCTGGTTGCCCTTTACCACAGTTTTTGCTGAGACATGTTTTACAAAACACAGAGCAATTTAAAGTGTTAATTACAGCCTTTTAAAACTTCTAATTGCACTTTCTACTTTCAGTTTTTATGGTCCAGACTCTTCCCTAGGGGAGGCTTACTCCCATAGCTGCTATCTGTGTTGAGGCAATGGCTCTCACACCATTTCTGTCGGTGACAGTGTGCATAGTGACAAGAGTGAGACACGAGCAATTTCTAAGCAAGAGCATAATCATACAGTTGGGTTTTTTCCTTGGGTTTTTTCCTTGTGTGGTTAAATAAAACTACTTGATCTTCCTTTCCATACATGAAGGGAGCCTACAGGAAAGATAGAGACTATTTACAAGAGCATGTAGTGACAGTACAGGTGGGAACGGCTTCAAACTGAAAAGAGGGTAGGTTTTAGATATTAGGAAAAAGTTCTTTACTGTGAGGGTGGAAGGGCACTGGAACAGGTTGCGTACAGAAGCTATGGATGTCCCATCCTTGAAAGTGTTTAAAGCCAGGCTGGGTGGAACTCTGAGCAATCTGACCTAGTGGAAGATGTACCTGCTCCTGGCAGAGGGCTTGGAGCTAGATGATCTTTAAGGTTCCTTCCAGCACAGGCCATTCTATTATTCTATGATCTGTACACATCTGTGCTCTTCTGTGGAGAGTGGGACTAAATGTACGTATACGGGTTTTCTCAGAAACATGTTTTAGCAACTTTTTAGTTAGTTTTCTTGTTTTCAAGCTTGCCACATTCATAACGTGTTTTATTTTCATAGTGAAGGAACTTTGGAGTTACACAAGACTTTCTTTGAACCTGTTCTGCTATCATGAGCTATGACTTTCTTCCTGCAAATGACATTTTAAAAGACTCACTTTGGAAAATACTGTGTCTGTAGTAGATGTTATTTTCTGAAAACCTCTTCCTGTTGAATGGCTACCTTTTCAGAGAGTGTGCATCTTATTATTATCGCTGGGCAGCTTGATTTCTGTTTTCCAGCTGCGTCTTTTCTTCTGTATCTGATGCAAAATGCCTATCAAGACAGAAGGATTATGTCTAAAAGCAGACTTAAGAAGGGAAACAATGAGGGGGGTGTGGTGTGAGTAATGTCAAATGATTAAAGCCATAAGAATTAGAGAGGGAACGTATTACACCATTACACCCCTTCCTTTTGTAGCAAGTGTCCCCTAAAATAGTGATCTTCAAAAATAGTCATCTTCAAATAGTGTCTCGTGGGAAACTTGGTGTCTGTGAGAGCTGTGTCCAGTTCTGACAGCCACAGGAAGAATGGAAGCCACAGCCTCAGTGGAAGAATAAAAAGCTCTTGATAGGAAGAGCAAAAGATGAAGGTGTTTGCAGCAAGTCACTTATTCAGTATTATTGTCAGCAAAGTTTAGCACTTACTGTGCTGTGCCACTCCTCTGTATTGTCAGCTTTAATGCTGCAAAATCATGTCATGCAAGTTTGGTGTTACATACTGAAGTAAAGTTTAACTACAGTAGTTACTACAGCGATACTCAGCCTCTGGCTTCTAGTGGGACACTGCTGCTATTTGGTTTCATGTGCTAAAAATCATCTTGTACTTTAGTACTCCCTCCTGACAGTTTAATATTTAGGTGTTGTCGTATAGGTCTGTTGAAGTATTAGTCATTAAGTGGTTAGATTAGATGCAGCCTAACTAATGTTTTGTTGTTTGGTTTTTTTCTCCAATCCCCAGCTTGGTGATCCATCTATTTTCCCTGCTGTCATCGTGGAGCATGTTCCTAGTGCAGAACTCCTGCATAACTACTCTGGCTTAACCTGCGTGGATGAACCTAGTGACATGATCACTGAGAACTCTCTGGACGTTGCAGAAGAGCAAATCATAGAAGATGATGATATCACCCTCACAGGTTGGCAATAAAACCATTCTGTCTTTGCACCAAGATGGCTGTGACTAATGGGGGAAAAAAGTTTAATGACAAAAAGCAACAGGGAACAAAATGAATAGTGGTGTTGAATGCAGTTAATTCTGTACAAGACAGAGAAGATGACATTAATATTGTTAGCAGGTGGCTTGCAATCCCAGCTGCACAGCTGATACTGGTGAAGAGTTTCATCCATCAACAGTGATTAAGGCAGAGTCCTGCTCAGAGTACCAACAAGATTTTTCTTTGCTCTTCATAGGTTTTGTTTGCTCTTACTTAGTAGGTGGTATATTCCTAAGTAAACATTTATATCAAAAAGCAGGAATATGCGGCTTGAGTAGATGTACTACTTTTAAATTCCTGAGGGTATACAATTAGCCATAAAATATGCACACTAATGTGACTTACCAGTGTAAGTATACTCAGCATAGTATTAATTTTGGATCTCTAATAATGATTCACACCTGAAATAGAGATGTTTAATGTAAATTCTGTTCGAAAAGGTAGCCCCAAAGAAAAAGCAGTTCTCAAGAGGAAAGCTCAAAGATCTGTCACATTTTTAAAAAAGCAATCCCTCACTGAATGCATGTATTTGAAGCACTTTGGCAGAAAAAGTCTCAAAGGTGGGGCAGATACTTCACAGAGAGAAGCCTTCTTTCAGCCATTAGGCTCCACACCTGGATTGTCTCCAGGGATGGAGACAGTTTGCTGGTTTCCCTCATGCTTTTGACATTATTTCCATAGACATGCTCTGATACAATCTTTTACTATCAAAAGTAAAACAAGAACTCAACAAAACTTGACATGAGGAACAGTCCACAGAGTAAATTGACATGAGATGTTCTGGCTCCTTTTTTTTTCATAGTAGTGAGTTATCTGTGAACAGACTGTGACCATACAAATAAGTTAGGTTATTATTCAAGAAGGTTTTACATACTCAAACATGATTTCAAGACCTTTTGCCAACTTGCTGTTTATATTAATTATTCACACTGCAACTGGCATTTCCCCAGTGTATTACTTAAGCACCACTTAATGCATCCATGTGAAATTTATAGCAGATCATTTTTGTGAATTCATATTCACTGTAATATATTGTGTGTGAATTTTTACTTGCATGAGTAATTGTGAAACTCCACTTTTGTGAATGCCCTTGTTAACCTCTTTTTTTTTTTTTTTTTTTTGCTGCTAGTCACATGAGAAGGGTTTGCAAATTACTGCCAGAAAGTGAAAATATTTAATCCTTGTATCCGATGGTGTCCAAGGGTTTCTGGGATACTTTGGAGGCAGACAAGTACGGTATTGTTCCCATCATCCATTGTAGTTCAAGGAATCTGGTTTTCTTTAAAGGCAAAGTCCTTAGAAATTGAGAGCTGCCACTTTGCAGAGATTATTGTTGTGAGGGAGATGTTAACTCATTATCTGTTTATCTGTCCCCATCCTGTGCATGCTGTGGGTTTCCTTAGAAGGAAAAGTGGATGAATGCAGGCTGAGTGGGGACCAGCACTGCTGCTGGCAAGCTCCTGCTCAGGGTGCAAGGCAGGCAGCACTGGTAGCTCAGCCCCTGGTCTCTGACAGGAGGCTATCCAGTCTGACTGTAGTGTGGCAGAATTTGGGGCCCGGGGTGTGATGGCACCCTGCAGGAGGTGAGGAGAGGACGTGGGGGAAGGAGGCCCCTGTCACCTCCCTGCCCACTGCGGACAAGCATCGGCTGTTGCCACAGCTGCCCACTTGAACTGCAAGACTACTGTGTGGAACAGAGCCCAGTTCAAGCACAGCTTACTGTAGGCTGCCTCTGAAATGAGGCTAATCGTAACTAAATCTTCCCATCCACTCTATTTTTCAGCTGCTTTTTTTTTTTTTCCCCTCCCTTCTTTGAAGTTTCCTTCTTGATTTTATTCATGGCTGTGTTTGGTCTCAACAGTGAAATGTGTTGTTTTGCTCTTTTAAGTTTGTACCAGTCTTTTCAGTCACTTCCACACGTTACGCCTTTGAGAGAGGATCAGACATTATAAAGACTGTACTAATTCCACATTAAAATATTTATAAGACTGAAGTTCACAGCAAAACAAAACTAAACCATCATAATTTATGACTAAACGTTACTGAGCTATGACTGCTTAATATGAAGGATTTAGGTTTTTAAAAGTTACTGGTTTTTCGTTACTATTTTATGGCTGGCTGTCCTGCACTGGGCCTCTCCTTTCTCCTAGACTAACACAATTTAGCAGTAGGCCTCATGAAACTGAAGCAGTTTTTAGGGATCTCTCTGTAGAGATGTATAATGGATGCTGGTAGGTTTTTCATCTATAAGATGTAGCTTCAACCCTTCAAAAGCACAGCTATCACGTGTGGGTGATTACTTACCTGTTGTATAAATTATAATCTGCAGAAAACCGTAAGAACAGCATCTGTTGCACATGAAACCCTTCTGAGAGATGGCCAGCAACCAGCTTTTTAGTTTTGTTAATGCTCATGCTGTAATTTTTTTGTAATGAATAGGCAGATTTGCCTTATCAGCCTCCTCTTTAAAAGCACCTTTCCCTGGAAGAACTTCAATGGCAATTTTATGGTCAGTTTGTTGCCAGTATTACAGGATTTTAAGTGATTAACTATCATGTAGTAAAGGGTGATTAACAAAATTAATTGGAGCATTTGGCTTTGAATGAAGTGTTTTCTCTAAAGGGAATATTGAAATTTTTTTTCTCTGAAAAATTCAGGGGCTAATGTTTTGTACAGAAGAAATTCTAGGCCACCTTGTCAGATGCTAAATTTGCTACGCTTTCTGTGTCTTATTAATGTGGCTAATTATGGTTATAAGGTGCACAGGAAGGAGGAACTAATTGGATTATGTAATTCCTGAAAATGTGGAGTTTTATATTCTTGTTATGTATATTTTTTTTAACTTTATCATGTCTGCTGAGTTTAATTTATTAAAAACAAGAGTTCATGGAAGTCTGCCGTTTTGTGGTTCACTTGTTTTGGCATTGTTTTAATGAGATCAGGGAAGTGGCTGCACTGAGACATTTTGGGGGGGAATGAGAGAGGAGGGACAGAAAATTTGCACTTTGATACCCTGTGCCAAAGTCTGAGTAGGGAGCATGGCAGTGCGCATTTTCATGGATTAATAACAGTACTTAATAAACAGTTAAGAAGTTATTTTACAACATTTTGAAGTTTGGTAGCATTTGCCTAGTACATTTTGTGAAGCTCTAGAGGTCCTGCACAAACGCAGCATTGTCGGTGGTCATTTGTGATGTTACAAATAAAACCAAAGGAATAGTTAGGTGGAAACTGAACTTCACAGTGTTAATCTGTGAGGATTGAGAGTTGATGAGATGCCAATTGTAAAAAAATGGGGTTGGTTTCAGTTACTCTGTAAAGAAATTATTCACGGCTGCTTGTAGCTCTGGTTAAAACCAGAGAGGGTTTTTTTATATACCTCCTCAATTAGATAATTTTCTTTACAAATTGTAAAGCCTTATTTTAAAAAGAAGATGGCGATTTGCAGGTTTTTAAACTGAGTTCTCCAGTGTCAGATAACAATCAGCTCAGAGTTGATACTAAAAAGTAAGTGCTTAAATTTAATAGCCAGCTATTCTGCAGAAGGGGGCTCTGTCCATGTCTAATGGATCTCTTCTACTTTTAGCAACTTTAGATTTATTCTGACATTATTTTGAGGCTCTGCAGTCTCTTTTTTTGTCTCTAGTAAAACCAGCAGTGAATTTAAACACAGCTGTGACTAGAACAGCCTTTATCTCGGCCTGGACAAGGACTCGCGTTGTCCACTCTCCAGAGCTGCCAGCCGCCAGGGAAGCAATGGGAGTGAGACAAGATTGCCCAAAGTAAAAATTTCAAACAAGGCATTTGACAGGAGTAGGGAAAGCAGGACTTTGAACTGAGATAGGGAACGTGAGGCATAATTTCAGAGCAGAAAGCTGTGTTTGGGCAAGCCTTGTGCTAATGCTGATTCATAGGGAACCTGGATTCGCATTAACTGGACAGAAATTGGCATGCAGATACAGAGGCTGACATTTGTGGCTTGCTCAGATAAACAAAAACTTGTAGAGTACCCTGGGAAAAAAACTGAAGATATTCTCCCCTCTCTTTTCCCCCTCCTTTTTTTCCTCCCCTTTTTTTATTACCCATATTTTCTTCCCTGCCTCCTTTTCCCTTTTTCATTTTTTTCCACCATTTTTTCTTTCCCCACCTCTTTTTTCCTTTTTTAAAGAAAATCTTCTGCTCATTTAGGTTCTGATACTTCTCAGAAATCACACTCCCTATTGCCCCATTTTTTGAGCTCTGATGGCAAAACGTAACAAGCCATTTCATCCCAATTCTTCTTAAAGCTGTGACTGTATCATAAGTGCCAGCGATTGCAATACCGTTCTGCAACATCATAGAAAAGCTTATATTAAAATAAGAGACACCAGCTTGCCTTTGGTAGCTGAGTTGGTTATCTCTGAGTGCTGTCTCATGTTGAGGGATGCAGATTAGCATCTTGCTGTTAGTAGGACAAAGAGGTGGTCCTCCACTTTTTCTGTGAGGTGCCCCACACCTTATTTGTCTTAGTTCTTGAGTTCTTGTAATTCAACTTGCTAAGCCAGCAGTACCCCAAACATCTTTTCAGACATTTTATAAAGCTCGGTTGTTTCACTGTGTGATCAAAAAAGAGTGAAGCCTGGCATGTGTTAAGTGACAGATGTTTGGATCATGCGCCAGGGGCAGAGATGGGAGGAAGAACCATAACCCTTGTTTTTTTCAGCAACAGGGAAATATTAACTTGTCTTAAACCACTTTGTGAAGTCGTCTTCTCAGAAGAGGCTTGAAGGGTGTTGGCAAGAGCACTGAAGTGGTTAAGAAAATTATTTTTACCATTCTGTGTTTGTAGATAGTGAAATAGTCCTGCTCCTTGTTGAGGAATACAGCTGGCCTGGGTAGCTCGACTCTGCAAGCTGCAGGTTGAGCTCTGGGTGGAACCTGAGTCAAGAGGCCGTGAACTGCCAACCTTTGGGATAACAAAGGTGGCCCCTGGGCCAGGCAGGTGAATGGACACTGTGAGAGACAGTTGGAGCCAGGATTTGCTGATCTTTTGAATAACACAGGAATGGAAGACACGTGATGGTGACAGGCAGGGAGGTGGATGGACGTGGAGAGGGAGTCTTGCCAGCAGGTGGACCGTGAGGGTATAAAAGCAATGGGGTTGCTTAGTTGGGGTCACTCCTTAGGGGCACCAGCAGAGGCTGTTACTGTGCCCTGGATAAATGGCTTTATGGAACGAGGCATCTGAGACTCTGCTGTGGGAAACCTGGGGCCGATGCGGCGAGGAAACCTGGCCTGACCCTGGTGTGAGTGGGGTGTGTGGGAGCCCAGCGGGGACCCGTCGGTCACTGGAGCCGCCCGCTGCGGAGGGGCTTCGGTCCCAGCAGTGACAGCCTCTGACCCTGGGAGCGTGGCTGCCAGGGAGTCTCGTGAGTGCTCAGACTGGGAAGTTTCCTTAATATGCTTACATTTTTTGTGAGCATCAAATTATATTAATTTCTGTGCTTACATTATTTATATGTCTTTTGAAAATCCCTTTCATTAGTCTTGGATAAGGATGGTAAACTTCTAGCCACGTGGCGTAACAGCGATGTAAAGCTGGCTGCCTCTGCCTCACCTGCTATTATTCAAAGTGAGGAATCAGCTGTACTCCATCACCTCAGTAGCTGAAAGTCAGCAAGTGGGTTTGGTCCTCCTACAGTACAACTCTCTTTGGGGAATGAGCAGACAGCAGCAGCTCTCTCCTCCCTGCCTGCAGCACTGAGAACCTGGGGGTACCACTGCTGGCTTTTAAATTGTATGTGGCAATGTAAGCCAGTCATGCTCTGTGACTTCGGCTGAGGTGGACCAAGGGAGGTTAACCTTCCTGTTCATTCAAACAACGTTGAAACAGAACAGCTGCTTTGGCAGTGCTGTGTGCCTATATGTTTGTAGGATGTGACATCCTTATTGAGGTCATGGTAGTGCTGGTAGATGGCATGGAAAGTTCTCATCCAGATAGAACTGGAAGTGTTCAAGTCGTCAGTGCCAGGCCAAGTGTGAGCACGTCCACAGACTGCATGGACTCTGCATATTCCATCTCCTCAGTTGACCAGGCATTTCCTAGGGATGCTGTGTGGCTCTTGGGGCTTAGATGCTCTGCATCTGAGTTCCTGAGCCTGTCAGCTCCTGACAAAGTTGTCAGTGACTTGTTGCCCTGTTTTGCTCTGTGGCTTCCTAGGCCAGGACCTTAGTCCATACTCACTGTTTCCCCTTTCTCTTCACGCTGTCCTTCTCCCCAGCTCTGTGTTTCTCGTTTCTTGAGACTGTTTGGAGATGTCAGACAGAAGGTGCAGATCCTTAACGGTCTGAATGTCTTGGCAAGATAAGGGGTGGAGATGGTCCTGTAGGCAACAGGGTGATTTGCTGTATAGATTAGGGATTCCCAACACCTGTCTACTTTATTCTCTCTTAGCCTGAGCCTCTTACACTTGGGGCACTGTGGGACTAAGGTCAAGAAGAAATCCAGAAGGTAACTAGGCTTCTGTAAATCACAGCCAAGTGGAGGAGGTGGGGCTGATGCGTGGATGTCAGCATTCATCTTTTCTCTCTCATAATAATACAGTTGGTGAAGCTGTAAACATTTGGGGTGAAACCAGGGGTTTTTGTTTGGTTGGTTTTTTAATTGTGTAATTGCTTACTGCTAATTGAACTGGGTGCCTTATTGTTGCTGTGATATTTTTAAGGGTAAAGTAGAGAAATTCTGGCATAAAATTCTTGCTTTTGCACGCAGAAAAATTCCAAGGTCATTACATTGTGTTTTAAGGTGCGTGTTTCCTTGCTCTGTCAGTCAGTCTGGGTTTAGTTTTGTTTTTTTTTTCATTGTGACTGCCCCACCCAAAATTCCTCAAAGCTAAACAGGGAGAAAGGGTGTGAAGCTGACTCATTAGCAGACTGGGAATGTAACTGAGGTTTCTTGGTGTCCTAGGGAGGGGAATACTAATGCAGCCCTTTTTATCACTTGGATAGATGTAAATGAATTCCCCAAAGTTGCAACAAATTCATGTCAAAGGATAAGGAAGCCTGGCCCAAGCATTTCCATTCAACAAATAGTAATTTCTAAAAGAATGTGTTAAACAGTTCTAAATGTTTACGGTACCAGGAACTGCCATCTATCTTCTTTTTCATGCTACAATTATTTTGAAAAATCATCTGGTAAAGTACTCTTCCAGTTAAACCAGTGTTACCTTCTTGGAACAGCTGTTATTTTGCAAAATGATATTTTATTGGATTTTTTTTGTTGTGTACCCTCAGATGACCGTAACACGTGCCTTAAGCATTATTGCAATTAATGCTCAGGAGCTTTGGGTTTGTTTAATGGCTGCCCTTATGAGATTGATGAGGAATTGTCTAGAAGTCAAAAATTTTGAAAAGTTTTCCAGCCCTCTGGTTCATATTTGTTTTCCAGTGTGGTCTTGGAGCCTTCACTGTTAACCCTACCTGTAATTCCCATGAGTTTGAATGGTTTAGGATTCAGTTACACCTTTATGTCATATGGTCTCTAATAGAACTTGTGGAATATTTTCTTGTCTCTCCTCCAGGCTAAATGACTGGATAATTTTTGATGAGCATCTCTTACTTATGGAATTCACTTCCTTTCATAGAACCACAGAAACATTAGGCTTGGAAAAGACCTCTCAGAGCATCAAGTCCTGTCAATCCAGAACCACCACCATGTCACGATTAAATCATGTCGTCAGGTGTCATATCCACATGCTTTTCTATGGATAACACATTGGACCACCATAAGAAGTTAGCAATATTGTGGTTTTAAATAATATTCTCTAGAATATTGCTTGTGGTAGTGATATTTCTTAGGTTCATGGGCATTGTGTTTTACTGCACGTGCTTGATCAACAAAGAGAGGAGTTAGAAAAATGAGGCAGAAACAAAGGGTTTGTGTTAGGTTTAGTTTGGGGTTTTTTGGTACATGCAATCTGAAAAATGTACCGTACTAAATAAATTCAATTATTGCATTGTGCATTTTCTCCCCAGCTAATCTGTTACTACTCATCTAGTAGAAGACCATATTTACAACTTTTCTTTTTTTCTGGAGATGAAACAGTAATAAATATCCTGTTAGGCTTTAAGTCTAGTTTGTAGCTTCTTAAGAATAATTTTCTCTCCCTTGCTTTTAGTTGAAGCATCTTGTCATAATGGCGATGAAACAATGGAAACAATTGAGGCTGCTGAGGCACTTCTCAATATGGACTCCCCTGATCCTATGTTGGATGAAAAAAGAATGAGTAAGTTTTTTTATGAAAGAAAATCCAATCTGTATTTGCCTTGTTTATTTGTGAAAGGAGGAGGGACTCACTGCAGCGTGGTTGCATGGAATTGGTAAGATTATTTTGTATCAGAAATCCAGTGTTGTATGCGATGAAGGATTTCATTTCCATGCCAGAGTTGAACAGGAAGGGAAAGAATCAAAAATTATAGAGGGAAGGTGTGAATGAAGTTGGATGGTTTGGATTGCAGTGTTTTGTTTGGTTGATGTTTATGTTGTCAGGATAAAATAATATGCACTTACATTTGCAGATTGCCTTAAATATTAATGTGTGATCACCAGATAATTGTCCTTTTTGCAGGATGGGTTCTATCATTAAGTTGTTCTATTTTAGTAGTGCTTCTGCTTGTGTAAAATGTCAGCACATATATTCAATTATGAACTAGTCTTCTCTCACTTTAAGTACTTAAATGTCATAGTTTTATTCTATGTTTAAACTTTTGCTCTAAAACCAACTTTTGGAAGTCACGGCTGTTTGAAAATATTCCTTTTGTCCCTTTCCCAAGCGACTATGTTTGGTGCAACTGAAGAGGAAGATATGGTGCCTCCTATTACACACGTGTCAGTCACGCTTGATGGGATCCCTGAGGTGGTGGAAGTTCACCAAGCCCCAGACCCTTATGCTGAATCACCAGAGACTCCAGAATTTGAGCAACCAAAGAAGAAAAAAGGTAAGATGCTACTGGAGAACAGCAGTGTGGAGTAGGAGAATAGTGGGTGGCACGGACACTTCTTTGTGGCTTTCTGGAACCATTCGGGATGTCAGGCCAAAATAACTGAGTGGGCTCAACTGGAAATGCAGGGAAAAGCATTTTCTTTCTGGATAGTGTGAGCTCATATACTGATGCTTAGACTAATGATATTGTAGCTGTAGCAATGACGGTTTATCCTACAGGAAATGGGAATCTCTGCTTGTTCCTATTTATAGTTTCTTCTTCAAAGCAGATTTGCAATACAAGCCATAGAGCTTTTGCTGCTGTGAATCCTGAAGTACTTTCATTAGCTCTTAGCTTCAACTGAAGATACTTGATCGGTTCAGATATGGGATAAGAATGGGGAGGGGTTTTTAGCTTTTCTTAAATATCACTGATTTAATTTTTTTTATTAATAGCTGCATGCTAACGTGTTGGTCTCATTTGTAGTAGATTACATTTACACAGTGTAGTGATGTTCCATTACAGTCGGTGCTGTGCCGAAGAGTAAGGAAATGGTGTTAGCCAGACCTTCTGCTCCCGTTTCCCCATCCTGCTTCAGCATGGACTCCATTAGAAGCTCTGAAGCTGGTGTCTGCAGGGAAAGATAGTCAGATGTTAGGTGCTCTTGCAGCAAATAAAAATAAACCAAGGAAGTTATGTTTCTGGAACTAATCCTAGGGCTTATCCTAGAGCATGAGGACTTTAACAGGTTCTCCTGTGTAATAGCCTTCTGGAACTGGCTTCTGCCACCCAGAATTTTTGCTGCTACTTTTGCTGCTAATTCCAAATGTTGTGGGGAGTTATGGGTGGGAGGGAGAATACCAGCCTGTGAGGATCTTGGAGAAGCCTCCTGAGCCCTGTGTGTGTCACAAGGTCTTGTAGGGATGGGTGTCGGTCAGGAAGTCTCTGATTCCCCTAAGAAAGCTGAACTGAAACTGCTGTGGAAGAGAGCTTTACCAGCAGCTGCCCTGAAAGAGCTGCTGGGGAAGCTACTGTGCTGTGCACATTACTGTGAGATAACCAACTGAAAGAGAATTTTAAAGTGGGGGGATTTTTGTTTGCTCTTTTCTTTCCTTCTTCTTTTTTACTGTTGACTGCTGTGTGGGTCAAAACAAGGAGCTGCTCTTTGCCAGACATTTAACCTCTTTGGTTTGATGCTTTCATACTCTCTCTCATGTTATGCTTCTGCTTACTCCCACTCCTTCCTCCTCCCTAGCTGTAGGTTAGAAAACCAGTTGCTTTACAGCAAATGTGTGTGTTTGGTTTAGAAAAAAAACCCCAAACCACTAGAAAACATTCATCAGCTTAGTGTTTCATTAGCTCCTAGTTCAGTGAATTTGAGACTTCATGAGGTAGATAGTATTGTCTGAGTGATGTAGAAGTGTTACTTCAAAATGTCTGGGGATTTAAGGCATTGTTGTACAAGAATTGCTGCAAAATGTTATAAAATTTTTAGTGCACTTTAAGATAATGTGCAGTGTGTGGGTGGGATTCTTTGGGTTTTTTTTTGTTTTTGGGTTTTTTTTTTTGTTTTTGTTTTTTGTTTTTTGGTTTTTTTTTGTTAGTAGGAGGTTTTTTGAGTACAGTCTGTTTCCCTTCCTTTGGTCAGTTTTGAGGCATGGCAAAGGATGGTGGTCATTTTGCCCTATCCATATCACTCATGATTTTATAGGGGTTTTATAGATTTTATATATTTCTTTTTTAGACTTCTAGCATACATAAGCCAATAGCTAAACTTAGAGGGATGCATAGTGCATAGTGACCCAGCTAACTGGGTCAGAATGGCACTGCCAAGTAGAGCTCCTCCAAGGAAATGTCCACCAGAAGCGATGTGGTGATTTCACTTCCTTTCCTTGTGGGCCTTACTGCTGCAGCAGCAGAGCTGTATCCACCCATCTGCTCAACTCCAAACCATGTTCAGCATGATGTTTGTACTCATGAATGTCTGAGCACTGAGCTGCCAAACTACAGATCAGAAAGACAGGAAAAATAAAGGAAGGCCAGACAAACTTGGAAATATGCTATATTAATACTTTCAGTTCTGTGTTTGCTATGGAAGGTATCTGGCAGCAGGTGGTCACATAAGTTATATACATTATATTTTAGATATATACCATTTATTTTGTTTGTTCATACATTTTTTTAAACAAAACCCACTGAAAATAGTGCAAGAAAATGTATTTTACATTTTCTGGTGTGGTATAAAATATTTAGTCAGGATGAACATCTCACTGCCTAATATCACGTTACTTTGTGGCATGAATTTCTAACTTGAAGTGTTTTACAGCCACAAAAATAGGATGGTGAAAATACCAATTATAAATTCAATTAGCTATCCAAAATTATGATAGCCCCACATAGGGTTTAGCTCTTGCACATTCGTTATCCTTCCTCTTTGTAAAATACTCTCCTATAAAGGAATTTAGTGAAGTACTCTGAAAAATAACAAATTCATGGTCTATTGAACTGAAGAAGGAAGTGTGCTATTGCTTAATGTGCTTTTAAAAAAATCTTCTTTTAAACAAAGGAAACATATCTGGTGTGTCTCTGTTAGCTGTTAACTGTTTTTTTGATGGTATCAGTCAGGACCTGGAGATTACAGCTCACAGTATAGTCTAAAACTATCATCTTAAGTATCTCTAGCCCAGATATACTGCAGTAACATCAATATACTTCTGTAAACAAGTTTCACATGCTTCACTGGTTTTTAATTTTGGCTGGGCTTCTGGTAGAGTCCTGAAGTAGTCTAGGCTGAAGAAAGAGAGTCTAGATTTGTTCTTGCAGTAGTATTCATATTTAGTAGCCTAGGTTATGTCTAATCAGAAGTGCATAAATTATATGGGATTAGTACTTAAGTTTCCTGAAGCTGACCAGGAATAGTTTAGTCATGACCTAACAGAGCTCTCATCCACTTCATTTTCATTTGAGAACTGAACTCACTTAGAAATAATGTCTAAATTAGTGAGGTCAAAATAACACTCCCTACTCCTTAATGGCTACATTTACACCTGTTCAAGAGGGGAGACAAGACAACAGATATTCCCACCACACAACTTTAAAGAGGGAAAGCACTTTGCCAAAATTACGCTGAGGGACTTCTTGTGCATTCGAAGCTGATCCATGCAAGAGTGACTTCATCGAGACATTTTAGGTAATACAGACAATTCTGGAACCTATAATGGTGAGTGGAGAAAAGCTGCTAAAAGTGTACTCCAGTAGTTCTTTATCCTTTCAATATCGTAAAATATGAAAAAAACCAATTTTGTAGGATTTTCTCCCTCCCACCTTAGTTCAAATCAAGGAAGACATTACTGGCCAAAACAATGGGTGTCATTTGTGCCCCATCCTCAGTCATGAATCCTGTCTGAATGAAAACAAGAAAATTGGAGGACTCCAGGCATGATTAGTTTACTGACTATAGCTCTCTCAACTAGCTATCCCTGCTCCCCCATGCCCTGTCAAAAAAAAAAAAAAAAAGGGTGCAAAGGTGGACTTAGTAAGACTGTAAATGCCAAAAGGTGAGTGCTTAAGTCAGTGTTTCTTATGACTTCTCTGTAGATACCTGGAAGTTTAGAACAAGGGAAATAGTACAGGCTGGCACTGAGCCTTTTTTTTCCTTTTTTTCCGAGTTAGTGAAAAACCCTCACTCTCACTCTGCAGCAGAGCCATTTCCTTGCTAAAACAGCCCCTAAAAACAAAACTGAAAGTGGAAAGTTAGAGTGTATGGGATTGCACAGGCCTATTAGTCTTGCCTCTTTAGAACATCAGCTCTTTTGAAATGGGATAAATAGAGAAAAAGAAAAATATTTTGCTTTAGATCTTTAATTCTGCTAGTATGCTATTTGGACTAGATATATGTTCCTCTGAGTCTTGTGTCTGCTTAGTCTGTTCTGCCTCTCAAAAGGCCATAGGTAGTAATTTAGATAATGTCAGTGTAGTAAGGGGTCACTGCAAAATCTGATAAGATAAATTATTATTTCATAAGAAAGTTCTGAAGGTTTCTGGTTAATTACATCACCTGTAAAAGCTGCCATTGCAGAGAATGAGAACTAATAAAGGAATAAATTCAAGGTTTTATATTGAAAAATACTTCAGCATGACTTAGCTTTTTTATTCCCTTATGTGTTGGTAGTCAATTCTTCACTCTTGTAATCAGTTTTAAGTAACTTCTTCCTTTTGATCTTCCTCACCAGATAGAGCCACCTGGCTTATGGCTTTAAAAACTGGTGTTTTTTCAGAGCCTGTTACTGGTTCTTCTGATCTTCATAAACAAGTGACTTTCCTTTACCTGCAGCCACTGTTGAAAAAGGTGTAAAAAACAATAGGACTGAAAAAATGTTTGTTTCACATGACAGTGTAGTTTACTGCTGTCAGTGTAGACTTGCAATTGATTAAACAAGCAAACAATCTCATTTTGTCCCTAAATTCCATTTTGGCAATGAGTGAACATGATAGTGCTCTGTATTTTATCTAGCTTTTCCTGTTTAAACTCTTACCCACAGTTAATAGCTTATTTTTCTCATCTTGTGTTTTAAGTGCTGTTAAGAGTACCTAAATAGCCACCAAAATTTCCCAAAGTACATGGACTTCAGGGAAGTGCGTAGTGTAGTCTTTTTTCAGAAGTGCAGTAATAGCATAGGGAGTGCAGTCCTGCCACAGAAAAAGAAGAACTGAGTTCCTAATTTACTAGAAATTGAATAATCTTTCAACTGGGGAAAACAAACCTCTTCCCTTTTTAGGTCCTTTTCTTTTTATTTATTTATTTTTTTTAAGATGAAGTTGACTTAGTGGTCATTTATTTCAGGGAAGAAACCAAAACCATCTCGTTCTGAGTCCCCTACTACAACTCCAAACATATCTGTGAAAAAGAAAAACAAAGATGGAAAGGGTAAGTCAAAGAGTTGTCACTGAAATTTTTAGAAGAACATTGTTTCTGAGCAACCCATAAAAAGAAAAAATTACTTGAGATGTAAACCTAGGTCTTATGTTCAGGGGTGGTTAACATCTCAAGGCATAGGATGAAATACTCAGTTCCTGGGGAACATAGTGTATTTGTCACTTTAGTTGCAAGGGTTCTTGGAAGCTCTTCAACCCCCCTGCAGAGTCTGCTGTGTTTTGAGTGAAGTCTTGGGGAGTGCTTTGCATTGTATTAGTGTTTCTTGGGCTGTGGTTATTTTGACAGATGATCTTTGAAAATGTGCTCCATCTGTATGTGTGTAATTCTGCATGAGGATAACCGAGGCTGCCAGCTGGCAGCAAGAAAGCACCAAGCCCTGAATTTTGAAAAAAGTTGTAACACAGCTTGAAGACCTGTGCCCAGGCTGGTGTTTGAAGGGCAGGCTGATCCCTGGCCCCCCGCGAGTTGTGCTGTGCTCAGTGGGAGCTGGAAATGAGCCTCCCCTGAGTCACAAGTGCCCGCTCGTACACCTGGGCACTGAGGTGCTTGCGTGCGTGCAGTACTTGCCAGGACAGCAGCCCAGCCACTCCTGGGCAGTGGTGGCATGAGAATGTCGGACTCCTGAAGTCCGAAAATTCTCTACACTGACAAACTAGTACGTTGGGATTTTTCTTTTGAAGAGGCATTTTCTGCAATAACAGGAAGAAAAAGCTGTTGGCAAGCAATACATATTTAAAATGTTAATGCCATCGATTTTTAAATATTCCTTGTTGCTTTTTTTTTTAAATTAAAAGCGGTTTTTAAGTAAAAATGAAAGGAGTATTAGAGAACATTCAAGTGGTGTTCAAATGAAATTACAGAAAATAGGGAAGCAGCTAGCCACAAAATTAAAAGGCGGAAGAGTCTAATGTTTCTGTCGATGATAGCAAGGATACTCCATAAGTCACATTTGTCCATTGTTACAGAATTGCTAATTCTGAAGAAAAGAAAAAGGAGCGTGTTGCCTGAAACCACTGCCTGTTATGAAAAGCATTTGTTTTGCATTTTTAGGAACATAGAATTGGAAGTAAAAAAACCAGACTAATGTGACCAGCCATGGCAGGGAAGCAGCTAGAAAATCATGAGAGCTGCCTGTCTGTTCCCTAAGGGGAACCTGTATGCTAAAATAACATGCTCTCCATGCAATTATATGATATGATGCATAGAGAAAAGCGAGTTTCCCACGTTTTTTCTTCTGCTGTGGCTCAGAGGAGGTTAAAAATCTTGCCTGTAAGTAAAGCAAACCTGGTTTTTGCAGCCAGTCCTCTCCACAGTGATTTTTAGTGGCTAAGCAGTGACAAATTTTCAGGTTGCCTTGATGCAGCTTAGCATTTTTAGTCTAGACTACAACAAAAGCACTCTGGATTAGATGGTAAATGGCTGGGAATGCTCTCACTCCTGTCTGACATTGTCTTGCCTAAGCAGTCTTAACGTTTGCATTTGGGGTATCTGAAGGCCAACAGGCTGTTTTATGTAAGCTGGGAGACATTTGTTGCATAGGCAGTGTTTTTTCTCTAGGAATGCTCACTTTTCAAGCTTCCACCTGCTGAAGGAGCTGTTAACATTTTTGTACTGCCAGTGCTGATGACTTTGAATATCTGCTAAGTACAGTTTATAGCATAGTATTATGGGAATTTCAATTTTTAAGAGACCTCTTACTGAAAAAAATTCAGACGGGTGGTTGTTAAAGTTGAAAAAATCTACTGGGCTACACTGAAGCTATGAAAAGGGATCCTGTCACCTTATGATGCACTGGGCATCAATTTTTGTGAAACTTCAGCACATGTTATCCTTGCTGTGTTTTTGCACAGCTACTTGTGGGAGGTGATAGAAGTTTTTTCTTGCTTTCTCAGATTAACAAGTAAGAAGCTTATGTGCAACTTCAGATTTCCAAAAGAACATCAAACACCAAAAGCCTTAAAAAAAAGCAGGCAAAAGGGTCTCATTAGTCAGATGAGGTTAGACTCCTTAAATGTGGTTTTGGAAAAAATATGCAAATTTTGTACTAGTTTTAAGTATTCACAATCTGTGATTTTAATACTCTTTCTTTATATGTAGTAAACACTGAACAGATGTGACAGATTTCCATATATAAGTGTTCTTGCCTTCTTGTTTGTAAAATGAAATTTGAATGTTGTCAACCAGCAAGCACAAGCACTCAATGGATTTTTAAGAAGTACCTTTTTCTGTACTTTCTTTTTGAAGGTTTGCCTACCTCAGCACATATCAGTGATTGCCCCACATAAATCTTACTGTTCAAAGTAAGGATTTTGTTTAGCCTTTTAAAGGATTGTAACACTCACCTTAATTCAGCAAAGCATTTAAGCAATAGCTTAATTTCCAGCATTTTTAGGGGATAGAACAGAACACGTTCCTATTCAAGGTAAAGCAATAGTGACTGCTTCTGTAACTGGATTAGGCAGGAGGGAAATGGACACATTGGTGACTAATGCTGTCTGATGTTGGTGGTCAGAATGGGGCAACTGTAGGTTGACTGGTGCCTGAGTGTAGATTACAGAGTGGCTGGAGTGTTTGGACATCTAGATTGTTATAACTCACAAGGATCTCTTCCCATGCCCCTCCATCACTATTTCCTAGTCTTGATGATATATTTTAATGTATTTGTAAAGATACCAGCTTCTTAATTTTAAGATTATTTTCATCATTAATAAAATACGGTCAGCTAATTTTTTTTTTTTTTTTTTTTTTGTGTGTGTCTGAAATACTTTTATTCTAGGAAATACAATTTATCTCTGGGAGTTCTTACTAGCACTGCTCCAGGACAAAGCTACCTGTCCTAAATATATCAAATGGACTCAAAGAGAGAAGGGCATTTTCAAACTGGTAGATTCCAAGGCTGTGTCCAGGTTGTGGGGAAAACACAAAAACAAACCTGACATGAATTATGAAACAATGGGTAGAGCTCTCAGGTATGTGCATTTTTAATAACAGAGTGTTTTTGCTGCCTTAGTGTTTGTGTGCATTAAATGCTTCATCTAATTTGTATAACAACAGAAAAATGTAGTATTCTATTAGTTTGGGAAATGAAGTTATTTCAGCAAATTAAATGAGCTAATGGCAAGTAAACCTCACTAACCTCAACTCTAAGTCAGTCACCTTTAGTTTCAGCATAGAAATTTTTCAGTGCTGCTGCAAAAGCTGTACCCTCACAGTCAGACACAGACAAAGTAAGAGACTGAATATTTCAAGTGGGGCAAACCTTTTACATAAAATTTGAATCTTTTTTCAGAAAAAAAAGCTACATCTGTGTGTATTCATTAAATTATTTCTACTTGTTACACATGATCCCATCTCCAGTGGAAAATACAGTTTTAGAATTCAGGTCTGGTTTCACTTCTCTGAACCTGTTTGCACAGACTGTTTTAAAATATAGAATCATGTGCCACTGCTTATCAGGCTCGGAGTTTTCTCATACATAAAAGACTGCAAAATAAGTAAACATCCATGAAACTTCAGTCTTACCAACTGATTGATAATTGTCCAGCTGAGCATTTCTTTCCATTTCTCCCCTCACATCGGTGCGTACAATTTCAAGTTGTCATATGAATTTGTAAATATAAAACAAGTAGTCCCCTCCCGTCCTGTTGCCTTTGCTTTGTTGTAGCTAAAATGTCTGCCTGTGCTCACTGGTGTATAAACATGAATTCAGGTAACTGAGAGAACTGTATGAGTCAAGAGGAGAATTGAAAGTTTCATGCAACTTTTTTAGAAGTATGTATTGATAGCAGATCCGCCAAGTCATGGAGTTATTTTCTTCTCTTTCTCCTCAGAGTTATCTGAGGTTGGAGTTAAAAGCTGACATGAAATACCAGTAAAAGAAAGCTGTCTGAGGAAAAAAAAACATTATTAAATTGGCCACTTTTTGATAATGAAGAAACTAGACACTTGAAAGTTTGTTTACTGCTACTACTGTGTTTATTTTCTGGGAGTTTTGTTGCTTTATTTCGTTTTTGGCGAAAAACCTGTGTAACTTGATGTGTGTATGCTTTAAACAGATACTATTACCAAAGAGGAATCCTCGCTAAAGTAGAAGGTCAGCGCCTAGTATATCAATTTAAAGAAATGCCGAAAGATCTCATCTATATTGATGATGAAGATGCAAGCCCTAGCACTGAATCATCAGATTCAACTCTGCTCTCGACTGCTGCGGCTAATAGAAACCAATCAAGCAGAACCAGAGCGTCTGCAAATGCAGGAACAAAGGGAGGATCAACCACAGTGGTAAAAACAGGAAACTCAAAGCCTGCTAAGCTGAAGGAGCACGTAGAAGTTGTACAGCAGCAGACACCTGGCTTGACTTCAGAAGTTTTGAGGACAATGCAGTCTCCACAGCCAGTACAACCCACTCAGCTTTTTCGGACAGTTCACGTAATGCAGCCACTGCAGCCCCTCACGGAAGGACATGCAGCTGTAGCCAGTAATGTTCCTGATGAATCATTAAATTCTTCAGTTCAGAATATAAGGTAAGAAAATGTACAGAAAATAATTCCTTAATAGCAATAAATTCACTGGGTGATGGCCAGATAGACTAGATTCTTTGTTTTGCATCCAAGAAACGCTAGTTCTCCAGCTTGCTTGAAGTGAAATGATGTCTTTGTGGCTGATCCTAGGAATTTAGAGTTACTACAGCATATACTGTAGTACTACAGTGACTACTACTGTGACATGTACACACATAAGTACTCTGCCTATGGTAGAGGGAAGTGCATCTTTTCCATGGTGTTAGGCCTGATGCATATCCTTTAGAAAGGAAAAATATACAACTTCTCTTTCAAATTGACACTGCCAGTTCTGTCCCACAGCAAAAGCTGTTTTAATGTCTCTGCTTTTACACCAACTGTTTGGTGTCTTTGCTTTTGAATTATACATGGTAGGTGTACATGTTCCCTTCAAAAAGATTTTCCTTCTTGCTTCTTAATTTTTCTTCTTAAGAATTTTTTGTTATCTTTTTCATCTTTTGTATTGTCCCCATTTACAAGGGAAAGCTCCATGTTACCTACTCTAGCATTTTGCTGCTCTTACAAGAACAAGTTATTTTGATTTTGGGAAGTAATTAAAATAATACTGCCTTGGGAGCTGTGTATCTGCAGATTGTTTTGGGAGACAGTCATGCTTCCATGCTTAATTTGTAAGTCTACTGGCTAACACTACACAGCATTTAAGCGTCATGACTCTTTTGCACCTGTCCCTTCGTAGCAGGATTTACTTACTTGTAAAAATTGGCAAGGGCAGTATAGTGAAAAGTAATAAGTACAGGCATAATTGAGGCTATACAGTACCATGTAAATCAGTAGAACAGTACTACTAAACATGAATAGGGGGAAAGGTCAGCAATTTGCAGAGTTAAATAGCTCTAGGCCTGGATTATGTATCACAAACAGTATCAGTGGTATAGGTGGCATAAAGAATGGTAACAACAAACAGAAGTATCTGTAAGACTTCAGGCAGGCAAGAAGTTCAGTCTAACACTTGGGAAACTGTTAAGTGACAGTATGACATCCAATTACTGCATTACAGTATTTCCCAGTTGGACCTTGAGTAATAAGCTAAGGGAAAAAAAGTAGTAGAGATGATACATCTGTGAAGTTCAAATAAAATGAAAGTCTTAAATCCTTAGAGTTCTGTGTTATGCTGGTTCATATCCATTGTTTTTGACTAGAACTTTTTTCCATGAAGTCTCTAATTGTGCTTAGCCAAGATGGCAAAATGAAGGGGGGAGAAAAAGAAGCATTAAACCTTTTCAGAATGGTATAGAAGTATTGCTGACTAAGAAAGTTTATACTAAGGGGTCTGAGCAGTTACAGTTAAAATAAAAACTGCAGTCTAGACTTTTTTGGTGTGCTCTTAACCAGGATGGGACAAGCTGCAAAATAGGTGCTGATGAGCCCTATGCAATAGTCACTGCCCATTCCAGGCTCTCAAAATGCAATTAATGACAGATACATTTCTGCTCAGTTTCAGAGGGCAAGCTTCAAATAGCTTGGTCAGGTAAAATGAGACATTTAACTTTTTTGGAGCATATGTTTTAGGTCATATTTTATAATAATGCTGAAACAAGTTAGTTTGTTCAGACAGCTATAAATCTTTAGCAGATGAATGTGTTTGTGCACACATTCTGAATCGCTGCAGTAGGGCTTCTGTAAGGGTTGAAATGAATGGTCTGCATGATTTGAGAATGTACAGCAGATATGACTGCCATTGTAGTCTAAGAATTGACAAACCTTCTGATGCATGCACACACTCTGGGGGGTTGTGGCTGGAGTCCCTTTACAGTGTAGGAAGCATGAGGACAAATAGCAGCTTTGGTTGCCATTTGCTGTTCAGTGGTTGGGGCATGTAAATAGTCAAGATCTTGGGCAAAACAGCAACCAGGGTCTGGTAATGATCCTCAAAAGGTTTTCTGCTGCATACTGGTTAGTGGTTGGGCTCTGCCTTGATGCATGAACATCTTGAACCCCTATAATTTGTCTTATGCAATGTAGCTTCTAAAGTTTTATTCATGTAAATGTTCACCCCTCTTCTTCATGGAAATAAATGGTCTTCCCTCTGCAGCAATTTTCTTCTGTTGTGTTGCAAGTAGAAAAAAACATAATAGAAAAAATATTGAGCATCTTTGAGGTCAAAACGATTGGTTTCTTGACACTTAACCATAGCCTTCAGAGAGTAAGTCTGAACATGCATCTTCTCTGCTCAGGGACTTGGTAAAAGAATCATATTTGAAGGTTGTTGGGAAGTGCTTGTGTCACCATCCCTGACCTGTGCTCGGCAGCATGGCCTGGTACAGACTATTCCCAGAGCACCACTGGGAGAGTGTTGCAGCCATTCCCCAGTCTCTTGGCATTTCTCAAAGAAATAGGGATGCCGGTGTAAACCCGTGATCGGTTCTTCATGGGAGACAGGCGGTGACTTCACTTATAGCTGCACAAAGCTTGTACTTACTCTGAAGTGGAAAGGTCTTGGCTTTTGATGTGCTTTTTAGACAAGTTTTGGTGCTCCTCTATGAATGGGAGACAAGGAGAAGTGTTACTTACAAAGCATAAATGCCTCTTCATCAGCCCCAGTGCTTAAACAGAAAGGCTGTGATGCGTTAACTGAAGCTTAGGAAAGAGGGCTGGAGCAGGGTCAGGTCAAGCAAACTGGGTTTTGCTGACTGAGGAAAACATCTAGTATCCCCAGTGGAATATTTGGAATTGTAAACGCACTGCTGTTCTGCAGGTCTGACTGTTGTGGCTCGGTGGATGCAAGCACAGTTACTGCAGTCTCCAGTCGTGTAACTGGGAGCTGAGTCTGGCACCACATGTTTCCAGTGATAAGACATAAACAAAAATGCCTCTCTGGATGAGCTTTTTATTGCTTACTTTTTCCAGTGAACTACCTTATATGAGGAAGAAAAAGTTTCTTTGAATTTAGCACTTGCAAAATTATTCTGTTTAAACCAGAATAACTGACAGAGGTTAACCAGAATATCTGGGTTATTGGAGTAATTGTGTTTTAGTTTGGTATTCGGAGACACTGGCTTGGGATTCAGCTCTATGTTCATTGTGTCATTCTGAATGTAATGGGCATCCTTTCTGTTGCTCCACAAAATGTACCTCTCCTGTAAGTCTAACCTTGTCTAGGGCATCATACAGAACTGGAAGGTACCTGTATTTGGGCAATTAAATTTCTCCCTTAAATGACAAGTGCTGCAGATAAAGAGGGATGCATTTTCATTTACCTTTAATCTAGAATAGTAGTGATTTAAGATGGAGTGAAAAGAGATTCTCATGTTACTTACAGTTCAGAGAAGATCATATAGGGAGTATTTTCAAGTTATATATCTATCTCTATTATTGACTATTTGGGACACGGCTGAATCTTCTAGCTGGCAGCTCTGTATGCCAAGAAACTTGCAATTAGCTGACTGCTGACAGACCCTGTGTAATGCTTTAGCAGACTTCAGGTTTTAAGCACAGTATTTCTATCAAAATTCAGTTTATTGTTTCTTTTCTGTACTTGGAAGTTGTCATTGTGATAGCTTGGACAGAGCATGTTAGAAGACTGGGATCCTGACTCAGTTCTGTAGCTGGGGGAAGCTAGTACAGACCACAGAGGACCAATGGGATATGCGCTCTGTGTTCACTTCTGAATGGGAGAACCTCGCTGACACCGTGTATTGGTCTCAATAAGCAGAGGCAATTACCTTGGAAAGTCATGTCTACCCCAAGGAAGCACATGCTTTTTGCTGTTGTTCCATAATCTGTTTCAGTGTCCAGACTGTGATGCTTTGGTGGTCTGGCTGCAGCAACGCTGATGCCGAAAAAAAGATTTGTCTAGCAGGAGCTTATCAACTCTGAAAATGTGATTACAGCTGCTGTTTCAAATGAAGTGTCTTCATCTCATGCCGTATGTAGACACTGGCTTGTGTAAATTGCACAGTGAATGGTAGCATTACCTTCTGTAACCATACTTCACACCCCATCTGAACTGGCTTTTCTCAAGCTCACATAACCCCACAGACACAGGGAACCAGTCCTCCACTGTCCTACTGAGACTTTGCATTGACCATCTGCTTTCAGTCCCTTTTCCTTGAATAAGAGCAAGAGTCAAATCTGCATGATGTCAACTAACGTTGTAGCCCATTGCTCCTCTGCCATTTCTATAGGTATGCTGAATAAAAACTGTCACAGGTGTCAGTGTTGGTAAAGATGTCACTAGGTCTCCCTGGGACTTGATGGGGAACATGGGCAAAAAGGAACAATGCTAGCAGAGGACTTCTAGATAACCAGAAGCAACTTCTGGCTAATATTTGGAAGGTCTTCCTTTGATTGGCCACCATCAGTGCATGTGCTTTGCTTCTGTTTGTAGTGAGACAGCAGTCTTCTGTCAGTGCTCCAAAGGCAAGCCTGCAGTAGAAGCTCTCCAGCACGCTGACTAGTAGATGTTGTTGGATGTGGCTCACTGCTGCCACAGCCTTCCCCAAAGGAAGGGAAACAGGTGACTGTTACAAAGAGCTGATCTCTGTAATCTCTTAAGTAAAGGCTTGACTGCAATCCAGGTTTGAAGATGGTGAGAAAAATGTCCTTCCTGAGGGAGGCGTTGGTGAGAAATAAGCTGATGTGATTTCAGTGGGCTTCTACAAGAAACTGTCTTAGCTTACAACAGGTTGTGTTTCTCAGAATACATTCACAATATGGACTTCTTTTACAGCAAAGGCTTTAGTTATAACCAAACATTTTGATTTGATTTTTCTGGCAGCTGAAGAAGACCTTTTCTTATGCCCACTTACTTTTTAATTCCTGTGGTAGACATGAAGGCAACTCCTTATTTTCAGAAAGGACTACAGAGTCATCTAGTCAGATTAATTTTGTTCCTGCACAATAAGTAGATATCCATAAGAGCTCTCTTTCCATGTCTTTGACACTGTTGAAACAGGTGAAGGTTCCTCAGGTCTTTGTTAGTAACAGAGTTCCTGAGTTTTAATTCAGGTGACTGTGCAGTTTTGAAAAATTCTGGCAAAAAAGACTGTAAGACTGTGTGGGTCAGTAAAAAGGATACCTTGAGAGTTGAGTCCTTTGCCTCTCTCCTCTCTTACCTCTCTCTCTATATTTCTTAATATTGCTTTGTTTCATTTTATTACTGTGCTGTGAAATACTTTGTTTACCTTGGCTTGTAGCTTCAATATTTTTTGGTATCTTCCCCATATCATAAATTTCACATAAATTGCCACGAATAAACTTGTTTTTCTTGCCTGTCACTTAGTGTTTGCTTTATCACTTGTTACCTCTTGATGAGCTAATAAGATATTGCACAATTCTAGGCCATTAACAGTAAAAAATGGCCCAAGAAATAGATGATCATTTTCTGCCAAGCTAAAATGACTTCAGAATTTTTGTCATTCTTTTCCCAGTTGTAATCAGATTGTTTTATAGCAGTGTTTCCTTTTCATCACTGTTGCTCAATGTTCTTGTTCTTTTTCTTACCTCAGCAGCAACTTTTAAAATAATCACCCAGAAGATTTGTGCCTTAGAGAAGGAAGGGTGTTAGCAAAATGACAGTCAAATTCAGAAGCATAGCAAAATATACACTTCAAAGCACCTAAAATAACGTACTCCAGTGTTAATAAATCATCTTAATTAGTGTGTATTTTTTTTTTTCGTAAAACAGACAAAACAATTAACCAAGCTGTATTTTTTTCAATTATATTCCAGGCAAATTGTTTAAGCAGATCGATTTTTTTGTTAGTAACAATTAAGGCAAATGTCTTGCTTGGCTACCATTAACATAAATAAATATTTATGGTGTGCTTGTAATGCTGCTGCATGCTTTCCCTGTAGCAAGTTTACACTTCGTGTGTATACATGTATGTGTATGTACAAGTTTATACATGTATGTATCATATGTCTGTATCTTGACTGACAAAGCATCTGGAGTAAACTTCTAGTCACAGTATGATGTACAGGTAGGGGACTGGCTTTCAAGAGAAATAAAATGGCTTAACATCAATATGCAGATGTTGATTGGAGTGTGCTGAGACAAATGGTCTGGTTTCGTCTCTCAGAGCTGTTGCTTCTTGTGCTTTGCAGATACCTTCTGCATTGATTAGATCCAGTTTGCACATTTTGAGGTTATCCTTCAAAGCCGTTTAGCAGCTAGAAGCTTTTATTTTTACAAAACAACTACAGAACAAGGAAGTAGCTTCAAGGTAATACTTGGAGGGCATACCAGCACAGGCTAGCAGCTTCAGCTGCTGCTTTCAAAATTACAGCTATTGAATTGTTAATTCTTCAAATTCAGGTAAGTTTCTCCATGGATTAAAGAGCTGGCTTGTTATCTATTCTGACAGTTTTAATGCTTTTCTAATGGCAAGTGTCAATTGTCTTTCCAGCAATGTTCCACTTGCATTGCTGGTCTTTGTATACTTTCCTGGGTTGAGCTGTACCTATCTGACATTTTGATTTTATTGCAAGTTTGTTTAACTGTAGGTAGTTTACTTTGTTTTTTAAAGAACCAAGTGGATGCCCTCATCCTGTTACTACTTCTGACGCAGACATTAGTGACTTTTCTGTCAAGGTCCTGGGGGCATTGCTGGTGGGGAAGAGGGAGGGAATAGTTTGCATTGATAAACCTTAAGAGAGTTGGTGTGAGCCTTGGTACTGTCATTCTGAGCCTTGCACTTTAGGCTCAGTCGTTGGTATTTGCTGTGCCAGCACCAAGTTCTCCAGCAGTTTGAAAGAAAGAAGCAATTGCTCTAGCTGGTGCTTCACCTCCAACCAGCCCCATTTCCATGAGCTTCTTCCTTGGGATGTCTTCAGTTGTGTGAAAAAGGAGCTCAATGCTGACTCTGGTGTCAGTTGCATCAAATTTTGCTTCATGGTTATGATGGCCCCTGTGATGAGACCTGCGTGGGAGCCTCATTTGCAAGGATTTGGATTTGTTTTGATGTAGAAGCATTGCTGGGTACTGCAACCTTCTTCCTTGGGAAGAAAAGAAAGCTACAGATGCAAATTTTGTTCCTTGCATTACCAAGCCGTATGGGAGCTGGGGAAAAGATTGCCTGCAGCTGGGATTGGCAGCTGGAGGATGCTCAGGGAGTACCCATGTGCTCTGAGCCTGATACCACCAGGGCTACTGGGGCTGCTCTTGCTGGAGCAATCATTGGAGGTCAGCTAGAGGCCTTTCCCAGAGGACTGAGCTGAGTGGGACTTGAGAAATCCTCTACATGTATTCGTCACTTGTCTCTGGTGCTGCACTAAGGGGGAATGCAGCTCCCTGTTTGGTTGGACTATGGCCAGCTGCAGCATCTGCGTCCACATTGTCCCATAACTTCAGCACCACGTAAGTCCTGCTTTGGGAAGCTTTTTGTTGCAACTGTGGTAGCCAGAGTATGGTTTTAAATTGAAGTTTTGAATATGCTGAATTGGATCTGACTGGTCAGTGGCTAAATGCTGACAAGTAGGATTTCACAGAGCTGTGAAAAATAGATCCTATGTGGGTAGAAGGACTACAGAACGGAGGATGTTCCATGGTAGATATATAATAGGCATATTACAGCTTGGTAGATATATAGTAGGCATATTACAGCATATCTGAGGTCCAGTCTTCAGAAGGAAGAGCAGGAGGTATTGTGCATGGACTGGAAAGTACAAATGTAGGTAGTAAATTGCTTTCGGTCTAAAGTGATTTTAGCAGACGTAGAAGTAAGCTAGGGGGAGGAGACAGTTATTTTTTTTAATCTTTGAGGAAACATGAGGGAGAGCTTAAGACTAAAAAAGGGGAGGAGGGCAGGCAGGAGTAAACACTTAAGCAGGAAGGCTGGAGAGAACTCTGCCATGACAAACAGAAGGGAAGCAAGATTGCCAGAGACCGCGTGGCACAGTGGGCTGGAACAAGCTGTGGGAGGGTGTCAGAGCAGTTACCCTCCCCTTCCTCTTTCCCTTCCCTGGTAACCATTTATGTTGTGGTTTGGATTTTTGTTTTGTTTTTATTCACATAACTAGAGTGTGTTTCAGTGTTTAAGTCACCCCTGTGCACTGTAGTAGCTGTGTAGTGCTGCAATACAGCCCTTAATCCTCTAATGTTGCCCCCACAGCTGTACATTGATTGAAAGTAATGTGGTACTCAAGTCTGTGAGCCTGCAATTGATGGAACCACTCCTAACTTAAAATGATGTTTTGGGAGCAGGTTCTGTTCAGTTGTTTTACCAGAAGGTGTGTATGAGCCTGGTAGGCACAGAACTCTATGTCCTGTGAGTCTGTGAAGGTCCTGACCAGGCACTGCTACAATGTGGATGCTTTTGCATAGAGTTAAATGTATTATATGGGTGTCAGGAGAATCGAGGCCTGACTCATGAATAATTTAGGCCTGTGATTTATGAATTACTTAGGGTAAGTTTTGAAACTGATGGCAAATGTCCAGTAGGTCACGCTTGTGATTTGGTGAACACTTTAGATGGAGGTCTTAGGTGTGATTCCCAGGTTTTCTGATGAACCACTGAATGTCTCAAAGGCAGGCTGTTCACCTTGGCGATGGCGGAATTGCTCATGTGGGGTACCTTTACTTTGGGAACCATCTTGCCGAATTCAGGGGTCAGGTCCAGTTCTTCTTTTATTAGGAGAGATACTGGTACCTCTTTTGGAAATGTTGGGTAAATTAAATGTTTACAATGCCAAATGTTTTTTCTGTAGTAAATCTATAATTATTTTTTCAAAATTCATCATGGAAGTGTTCTGACCCTGTAATCTTCTCTAATCTTAGCAGGACTTTACAGACTCCAGCCCAGGTTCCAGTGGTTGTTTCTCCTGGAAATCAGCAGCTGCATACTGTAACACTCCAGACAGTGCCTCTTACTACAGTGATAGCCAGCACAGATCCAGCCTCAGTAACAGCAGCACAAAAATTCATTTTACAAGCCATTCCTACTTCACAACCCATGACGGTTCTTAAAGAAAACGTTGTGCTACAGTCTCAGAAGCCAGTCTCGCCTCCTTCCTCGATTGTGCTGAGCCCAGCACAAGTTCAGCAGGTGCTCACCAGCAGTGTGCAGACAATTTGCAATGGAACAATCAACATGGCTTCGTCTCCATCCTTCAGTGCCACTACCCCCGTGGTGACATTCTCGCCCAGCAGCTCACAGGTGGTGTCTCACCCGTCGGGCACGGTGATCACCTCGGTTATTAAAGCACCAGAAACAAAGCAGTCTGGTGCACAAGAAGTGGAAAAGGAAGAGAGTGACAAAGCAGAAGATACGGAGCAGTTGGAGCAGGGATTCCAGCAGCAACCATTTGTGATGGTAGTGTCCAGTTCGAATGGTTTCCCATCTAACGTGCAAGTGAAGCAAGAAGATGAGCCATTGGAACCCAATTTGTATTAATAATTAAATAATTAAAAAAAAAAAAAAAGACCCTGTGGATGATTGTTTTCATAAATGTGATGGGACCTTTTCAGTTATGTATATATGATTTGATTCTGAAGCATGATGTTGCAAAGCTACTTAATTTCTGCAGTTAATTGTTAGAATTCATGCTTTAGGATGGATTTTGATTTTCTGTTAATTGCTAAATGTTATCATATAAATAAAATTATATATTACTCATTTTTCAAAATACAGGCATGAAGGAACATGCTTTTTATGCTATGAAGACTTTCTCCTGAGGTTGTTGGCCAAAGTTTCAAACTTCTTTTTTATGTTGTCAGTCTGTTGCTGATTTACATTGCAGTAATGTTATTGTAACCTTTTCTGTTTAATCTGTATGTGTATCACTTATCTTTTGAAGCAGCAGTTAGTTTTAGCAAGACAGTTTCATTCCATAGGTTTGAATTTTTATGATCGAGTATCTGTTTCATACCAATGAGTGACATCAGTTTTAAACTTTGATAACCAGGTATCCTCTTGCATTTTTTGCAGCACAAGCTCTTGTGTGTGCAAAATTGAATATACACTCCTATTGAGAGTACATGAAACATATATTCCAGTAATGGACAATGCCATGTCTATATTTTATATGAAAACATCAGATATATTTAATTACAGAAGCTAACAGCATCACTACAGGTGCAAATGTTTCATGCCATTTTGTGACTATGAAGCTTAACAATCTTGCTTTCTACTTCAGATTATTTTGTAAGGGGGGAGGGAAATGAAATATATACAATTTATGCAGGTTTTTGGAGATTAATACTGCTAAGAGTTTGGTTTTTTGATTGTAAATACTGTATATTCAATGTTGCAGGGA
Organism: Atrichornis clamosus; assembly: GCA_013400975.1. NCBI lineage: Eukaryota > Metazoa > Chordata > Aves > Passeriformes > Menuridae > Atrichornis > Atrichornis clamosus. The sequence goes on along the minus strand of WBMZ01014179.1, from coordinate 48,739 downwards.
AGTTTTTTCAGCTAATTTGTTGCCAGACAAATTTTTGATAGATGCAAATAAGATCAATAAGATCATTCAATATGTTTAGAGGTCTAATGTTATATGTATTCATATTACAGAGTGACTTTGTATTTAAAGACAAATTTTTAAATGATGGAGCCCATTGAACCTTGGGTCCTTCTTTTGTATTTTTAATTGGTTTATTATGAAAATAAATCAAATGGAAAAACATCTTTCTGTATTTACTCTGAAATGTTTTTATATTATTATAATGTTTTGTCAGTCATCATAAATAACCAAAATACAGTGAGAAACAGGACAACATGATTAGTCAGTGTGGGTCTGTGATGGGACAGGAGCAAGTAATGAATTACTTCTGAACAGACTTGAACACCATCAGTGGGCTGTGGTATCCTTTGAAACAGCAGTAATGTATGTTTTTGTAGCTGAACTGGAGGTTGAGCTAAATCCAAGAACTGGACTTAAACTTCTCCTTTTCCATCACTTCCCAGTACGTAACAGACAAACAACCCAAAATTTTGAGCGTAATTCACAAAGGTCTTTGTGGACTGTATAATACAACTGACAGCCCAAACTTATTAGGGCTTCAAGAACTTGCATGTTGCAGTGTTTCAAAGAGGTTGGATTAAAAATAAACATGATGCCTGGTATTATGATTCTATCAGAAAATTAAAGGGAACATGACTTTCTATGACTGAATTAATGTTGGAGTTTTATCAGTTGGTTGATAACGTTAAATATAGCTTTAATCACCTGAGTACTAGAAAAAACTAATAGGAGCAGAACTGTGGCAGAGATAGTTTGGTCTAGCTGCACTGAAGAAACTCTACAAACCATTGAACAAGCAGTTCTCTGCCACAGCTGCTGTGTGTCTTCCCTCTGAATCCCATGCAGTCGGGTTTCCACCTGCAAACCCAACGTGCCGCATCCCATTTACAGGAAGGCTGGTCCTACCCCAAGCAGTGGTTGTTTATCTGGCAGCACTCCCTGCAGCTGGGGAGTGCTGGCAGTTGCTAGGATTGTGGATAAGTGGCATTGTAGAAGTGTGTCTGATAACAGTTCTCATCCTGAGGGCTATGTTAGCTTGACAAAAGCACTGGAGAGGGAGGGTAGTTTTTTAAATCAAACTATAAAATAGGGATGTTTTCCTATACTACAAGTATTTCATAATTCTAGGAAACATGAAGTGATAATGCTTGACTGACATTAGTGTTCTTAGGTGCAGTGAAATTGCTTTGGTGATTTACTGGAAATGTGGGGAAAAAAAATCACACCATAAGGTTACAGCTTCACCAACAAAACTTCATGCCACAGATGCAGCATGGGGGAAATGATTTGTCAGTTTAGTTTATGTCAGTTGGAGGAGTGGAAAAAATCTCCAGCAGCAGCAATGTGTCTCCAACAGCAGTGTTGTGTAACAGACAGTAAATGGAAATCACTCCCTCCCCATATCCCTTAGGCTCCCATGTGCCAGCCGGGTGGATCTGTACTTCGAACTCCCTTTGGTATGGCAAAGGAAGGGAGAAGCTGGAGTAGATCATAAAATGAAGGCTCACATTTGGAGTTCGAGCAACCCCTCCCGTCACAGCTGCCTTTGTGCCTGTGGTAGCAGCCAAACAAAACACGCCAGCTCACATCCCAGCCACTTCTGAGTCAGAAAATAAAAATTGAGGCTGCAGTTCTTTTCCACACGTGTGTGAGGCCACGGAGGAGAAAAAGGCTTTTTTTTTTCTTAGGCATTTATCGGGAGGGAGTCTGGGCAGGAGGATGGAGGCCTCAGGCTGACTTTGGGAAGCCCTTGTCTGTCCTCCAGGGCACAGTCCTCTTGTCCTGAACGTGGGCTGGGTACCTGGTGTGCAGCACTGGCACGCACACCGAGGCAAGGTATTTCTACTTTTTATTCTGATTTGCACAGAGTAGGGAGCCAGGTGGTAACCCAAAAAAGGCTGCCTCTCTGCTTACCTAAACCTCACACTGGTTATAAGTTTTAACAAAGGCGTTAAGTGTTCATTGGTTGCAGATTATATAATTTTTTATTAGTTATACTTTAATTACACATTAATAATATTCTAACCCCTGTTGCTAATGGTATCATAAGCTGCGCCAGGGGAGGTTTAGGTTGGACATTAGGAAGAACTTCTTCACAGAACGGGTGATAAGACACTGGAATGGGCTGCCCAGGGAGGTGGTGGAGTCACTGTCCCTGGAAGTGTTTAAGGAAATACTAGACTTGGCACTTGGTTCACGTGATGATGTTCCAGTCAGAGGTCGGATTCGATAATCTCAGAAGCCTTTTCCAACCAAACTGATTCTCTGATTCTGCGATCTCTTGCGTCTCACGCTGATTAGCCCGCGGGCGCAGTTCTTCCCTCCGTGCGAGCCTGGGGTCCGGGTCGAGTAGGTGGTCAGTGGTCACCATGTCCCACACCATGCTGGAATGACATTTCCCCCAGCTACTGCCAAGCTCTGCTGACTTCACTCCTGGCGGCTCCCGTTCCCACAGCCAATTCCTGCCGTGCCTGTCTTCCCTTTTCCTTTAAAACAAAAGATTAGCCAAGCATAGGATGCTCACAGCGCAGCTGCTTAATCAGCTAGTCCAGCTACAGCTACCGATTAACAACTGAAAAAAAGAACAAAATTGCAAAATTTGATTCAAATCTCGAGCAGCTCAAACGTCGAAGAGCTCGGCTTTCCCCGGTCGGCAGGAAGCGGGCGGGCGCCGGCGGGGCAGGAAGAGGCGGGCAGGGCGGGCGGGCGAGCCGCTCCGCCGGGGCCGCTCCGCCAGGGCCGCTGCTGCCGCTCTATGGCCGGGGCGGGGCCTGCGGGGCCGCTCCTCCCGCGCCTCCCGGCAGCCCTCGCGCGGCGCGGCCTTGGGGGTTGCGTGTGGCGCGGGCGCCTCGGCGGCTCCAGAAGTTTCCCGGGGGCGGCGGGCGGCATGGAGGCGGCGGGAGCGGCCCCTCCGCGGTGAGCACCCACCCTGGCCCTGCCTCCCCAGCGCCCCCGCCGCCCGCCCGCCCGCTGACGGCGTTGTGTTTCCTCGGCAGGTTCTCGGACGCGGACGTCGACCGGGACCCGGGGGCGGCGGCGCAGGTGAGGGCCGGGCCGGGCCGGGGGCGGACGGGGGTCCGCCGGGAGCCTCGCTCAGGGGAGGTCGGGCTGCAGAGGAGCCCGGCACGGTCCTGGCACGGTACTTGTGCTGCCTGTGGCAAAAAATGGGGGGGGAAAAAAGCAAACAAACCAAGTTTCTATTCTGTGTAGGTAGATGATAGTGCACGTAAGTAAATCAAATACGATTTGTGGATAAAAACGCCCCGAGCTCGTTGGGGAAATGTATTCCATCTTAGTTTTTATTCTGCCGCGGTATCTTTTTTTTTTCTCGCACTACACTGTGTGGGGACCAGGACTGAGTTTCCTTTTATCTCCGCATAAAATAATAAATTCTTACACAGTGAGAACGATCACTCTGTGGAACACCCCACGGATATGGTAGAGTCCCCATCACTGGAGGTTTTTAAGACACGAATGGACAGGGTGCTAGATAGTCTCGTCTAGGCTGCCTTTCCCATGAAAGGTCAGACGAGATGATCCTTTGAGGTCCCTTCCAGCCTGGCCTGTTCTCTGACCTTACCAGTTACTATGCATTAATGCACTTTCTAAGATTATTTTTACTTAAAACAGAGGGTTGATGAGAAGACAGAATTGGAGGGTGGATAAGTGTATTTAACTACTTGGAAGGGGAGAGGATGTAAATGGTTAGTTCTGCTTGAAGAGAGTGGGTGGTGGAGCCATAAAATTATACTGAATTATCTTTCCACAAGAACTCAAAAAGGTGAAGCAACATTTTTCATTTTTTTGTGGTTGAGGCTATAACTTGTAGAAGTTTTTCAAAAGATAAATAACATCTAAAAACCAGTTTTAAATAACCAAATATATCTGGCATATTAAAACTATTTCAAGATCTAAAAAAAAAAAAAAGTTTCACATTGTGTGGTGAAAAAACCCACCAGCAAACTAATGAAAAATCCCTGACACCAAAAGGCCTTCAAAAGTATTAAGGAATACTGTCCGAATATTGTATTGACAGTTCGTATTTGTTTCCTGTATTAACATAGTTGTTTTGCTTTTCTAGCTTATATTTCAGTTCTTTGCAGTCAGTGCTTTGTAACATTATGTAACACATTCTATAGGTGTTATTTAGTATCTGACACAGTAATACTGGTGTCAGTTGTTAGGCTTTTTAAAAAAATCCCTGAATTGAGTGGGCAGATTGCGCTTGGTGGTCTCTGAACTGGCAAGTCCCATAGTTCAGAGTAGCATTTTGCTGATTTAGGAGCTCAGATCTGCAGGTAGTACACTATGTTTGCATGGTTGTACATGTGGTCTTTTAGTTCATATATTAAATATTTCTAATCTGGGAGATGTTTCTGAGTAAATGGTGCTGTGTAATGCTTCCATACCTGAAGACTTTAGACTGGAATGCTTCCATTCCAGACTTTAGTCGAGTTGGCTTGGCATTTCTGCACTGTGGCCTCAGGATTTTTGATTCCTTTAATTCCTGGAGATCATGCTTCTGCTTTCTGCACCTGGATCTGATGCAATTGAAAGATCATCATCTGTGTTCTAATACTGTCTGAATGATAAAGCTGTGAACTCATGAACGACTTTTCATTTTAAGTCGAAAAAGGAGGTTACTGTGTTGAGACAGAAAGCACCTTTAAGTCATCTAAACTCATTATCAAGCAACATGGAGGGACCTGAAAATTCCCAATGTATTTAGAAATAATTTGCAGTTTGGTCACATGGTAAGGGCCTTTAGAATCAAAATATGCAGAAAGCACATACTTGAGTGAGGACAAAGCCTAAGCTTGTTCTTAGTAACTGTTGCTGATGTCCGTAATCTGGAGTTCCCGGTGCTAGTCAAGTGTTACTTGGCTTCTCAAATAGCTTATAGGAGTTACTTTTTCCCATTGTGTGTCTGTGTGTGACTGAATGAGGTGGGACGACTGATAAAAAGCCCACAAAGAGACAAGTTTCGCACTGTTGAAAATGCTTGGCTTTGGTTTGCTTTGCTTTGCTTTCCAGGGGTGAGTGTTAGATTTGTAGGAGAATCCATTCATATCTTGCTGTCTCTGATTGGTGCATCTGTCATCAGAATAAATCACAGGAAATAACATTTGGAGGGAGGGGTGATCTGTCATGGAAGGAACTCTGCATGTGAATGTGCCTGTAATGTTCAGTGTCAGTCAGACCTCGCTTGGTTTTGAACGTCAAAAGTACTTCACCTCTTGGCATAATATGAACCAGTTTTAATATGTGAGTTGCCTCACGTTCCTGCAACATGGAATACCTGTAGCCATGAGAACTTCATAAAGGTGACTGCTTTTGAATGACTTTAGATCTTAGGAAGGCATGGGTACAATTAGATCAAGTTAAAATTGTCTACTGCCAGCCGCTTTCTTCAGAGACCCCCAAGATTTTAGATTTAAGTGTTGTACCCATATACAGGTTGTGTATCTTGCACTCGTAAGAACTCATGCTACTGCTAGAAGAAGCTCTTGTGGCCACTTAACTCCTAGTTGGCATAAGCAGTTTATGTGACATCTGTTAAATAGAAAAAGACACTGATCTGAGTTAGAAGTAAGGCAAGTCTTCCTTCTTTTCTTTTTTCTCTAGCTTGGTTGAACAGAGTTTTGGCAGCTGTGCTGTACAAATATTTATGCTGGTTTAAAGCTTGTATCTTAGTTACATTCATGCTTGCTAGATTCCAGGTGGAAGTCTGAGTAGACGTCATCTTGGCAAACAGAGTTACTGTACTGTAGCAATGTACTGTAGTGGCTTTTGGAAGACTTACTGTTTTCTAGCAAAGAGAAGAACTTCTCTCACCAATAAGGAGAGAATTGGAGATGCTCTTTTCAGGTGTGTGTTTCAGGTCACTGTGATTTTACTCTGTGTGCAAAAGTCATGAACTTTTCTCAGAGAGAAGCAAAGTATAATTATTTCAATCCGCGTATCCAGTGATTCCCCTAACAAAGGACTACTTCATGCTTATTTCCATTGTGCAGCAATATTTCCTCTGAGCCCTGTGCTCCATAAGACTTTAGTTCTCCTGCTTTTGTGCTCAGCATAAATTGAAACAATCTCTTAAGCAAAATACTGTGTTATATGGTATTTCATAGCGTGTTACAATGCTTTGAGCATGGTACATCCGCACAACTGTTTAGACATACTGTGTGTTGACTTCCAAATTCCTAACACTGCACTGCTCTCTAAAATCCAGCAGACTTATGTACAAATATGCTGAGAATTTTAGGAAGGTCTTCAGAATACAGAGGATTATCTGCATTAGACTTCATGTTTAGAGCATATGAAGCTCCCGTATCCTTTGCAGTAAGAAACAGGCTGCTTGAATTTTATATAGTTGGCAGGTTTGTTATACTTCAAGCTCTGATGTTTAGCTTTGTGCTTGAGAACTAAGCAACAGGTAAATAGAAATGCCAGTTAGAATATTATGTTCTGGAATGTCTTAGTTGACAGAGTTTGGTACTGTTTTTTATGAGGACTTCCTTCCTTAAGTACCATTAATTTTTTTTTTTTATGTGTGTTTACAGGAACTGACAACAGCTTTGGAAAAGAATCCAGATGATGCTGAATATTATTGTCAACGAGCTTATGCTCATATTCTTCTACAGAAATATGCTGGTAACATCTTCAGACTAAGAATCCTCTTACAAATTAATTATAACTCGTGTTTTATATCGTGTTTATGTCTTCAATCTGAAGCCAAATACATTAATGAGAGAGAGCGTTATCTGTAGCTTAATATGCTCCTTTTAGTGAAATGGATATTCTGGAGTCCCAGCTTTCTATTTGATTTCAGCCTAGTATTATCTTGGCAGCTTTTTTTAAGTAGACTTCTTAGGCAGATTTTGAGATTTTTGTGTTTTGTCTTCCATCATTATGTTCTTGGTAGAGACTGAATCCTGTCATGGTAGGAATGTGATAAGTGAATAATGCCTGGGAAAAAGATTAACTGAATAAGATCTGGTTTATTTTTTCTTTCCAGTAAAAACCATATAAACAGAATCACACTTCAGATCTAAGTAGAGGATTTAACTAAATGAGTCTTGCTACATCTTACATAAGAGCTCTGCAGCTGCGTGAGGGCTTCATCTGTAGCAGTTGCAGCTAGATTTAATTCAAATGGTGTGATTTGTGTGCAAGCTAAGAGAGATAACATAGCCCACCCTAGAAAAATTCCACTACTTAAGGACTTGTCAATTCACTGTTTTTTTAATAACATTATTATGATGTTTCTCAACTTTAAACTGACTTTCAACAGATGCAGTTGCAGATGCAAAAAAGTCCCTAGAACTCAACCCAAATAATGCTGTAGCGCTCCTTAGAAAAGGGTATGTATCACTTAGGGTACTTTGGGAATACTGTGATAATTTATAGATCAATACTAGTGTTTGGATTAATGGTTCTGTGCAAGCTTTTTGTTACATTGTGAATAAATAAATTCAATGCCACGCTGCTTGCAACCTATTTGTAATAAAGCAGTTTGGTTTGGGGTGATTACCTTAATGCCCTCGCCATTTGAAAGGCACACCTCTTAAATAATTTAAATTCTTACATGTGTCATTTTAACCAATACAGCATATGGTCTACAGATTGTATATTAGACTGAAAAGTAATTACTGTTTTCTTGTGTTTTTCTTTATTTGTGTCAGGCTAGGTGAATATCATATCAAAAACTATGCATCTGCTTTAGAGTCTTTCAGAGAGGGACAGAGGTTGGACAGTAAGTATTAAAGTTTCTTGTGTGTACAGTACTTATGTTAAAAAAAATGTGTAATGTGTTAGATTACAATGAAGATCAAGGATTTTTTTTTTTTAAGGCAAATATATTAGATCCCTAATGTCAGCTATCTGACTTTTGGAACATTTATGACATCACTGCATAAAAGTGTTAGTCTGTTTAAAAGCATGTATCAAAGTTCTTAGCAATTAGTATATGATCTGTTTTTTTCTTTATGAAATGGGGAGTGTTTTCCTGCTTTTTGGAGGTCTTGAAAATATGTAGTGGCAATGTTGTAGTGTTAAGTGTCAGAAAAGTTTCTGAGTAGAGCAGGCTTCTTATATATAGCTGGAATTTCTTCTTAAACAATTTAATAGACCAGTCTTTAGAAAGAATGTGCAACATGATGAATATTCAAAGTGACAAAATGGATTTTTGCCTCACATTACATACTACTTAATTACAGAAGCATATTTATTTTACCTCGTTTTTCTTCTTACAGTGTTGGCTTTTCAGCTGGACTTTTTAGTTTGGGATCACTTAAAACTTTTTTAAAACCTGACTTTATTCAATAAGCAGGAAAGGAGTAGTTTAAAAGATAAAGCTTTGGTAGAAGGCATGGGACAGCACAAAACAAAGCAATTGCAAGATGGCTGTGGCTCCTTTCTCTTCCCTCCTACCCCCCACTGTAAATAAAACCCTCTCCTCATTCCATTCCTCTCTTCCCAACAGGAAGAGAAAATGATAAAAAAAGCACCTTTAAAGGTTACACAGAGTGAAGTGCACTAATCTGATAAGCATTGTCATGGTCTCAGATCTTTTCACTATGTTGTCTGATCTGTAATAGTGGCTGGGACATGTAGGCTTAGCAAAAATTTAATTAATTTGCCTCTCCCAAATAAATTATCTGATCCTCTGATTCAGAAGTAGAGTTTATGGAAGTGTAAGCTAAAAAAAAGCTTGATGCCAAGTGATCATGCGCCTTACTACTCTTGTCTTGCTTTGTCTCTTCTTTCAATGCATTAAGTCTGCAGAAAGCTATTATTTTAAAAGTATTTTGCCCCAGATGAATGTGTTGAAGTGGCCCAGTGAAGGGTTTGAGTGCTGAAGCCAGCAGAAGTGAAGTGGCAGAGCAGTGTTGGGGCAGTGGAATGGTGGTAGAAGGGGGATGAGGTGAAATTGCAGCAACTGATAGCTGTCAGTTTAGGCTGCCCTGGAATAGGAGTTAAAAACAAGAAATTTCATTAAGTTCTTTCTGTCTTGGTAGTTTGGATAAGTTGGTAGCTCCACTAGTTTTAGAGTAGAAAGGCAGGTTTGTCTTTACAGTCTAGTCAAGTTCTCTATTTAGTAACTTCGTGAAAGGAAGTGATTCTTTCCACTGAATTACATAGCTTTCCTTATTTAGTAGGTTACTTTTTGTACATCTCCAAACTCATCACTGCCAAATTTAATTGAATGACTGATTTTTATTTTTCATAGTTTTGCCCCACCGCAGGCAACCAGTATCCATTTGAGGTTTTTCACATGCCTGGATAACCTGACATACTATCTGTGTTGTAGAGTACAACACAGAGCTGCAGATATCATTTTAGACAAGTCAGTGAATACTACAGTCCTCTTGGCTAAATCAGAATCCCTGAAATACAGCACATTTTCCTGTGTTGAATTGCCTGACTTATACCTGTTTGAATTTAATTTGCTGTTGCTTTGCTGCTTACTCAGTTGAAGTGTTTCTGAAGCTTCCTAGCACTTCCTGATTAGTCTCTCATCTGAAGATACTTTCTGCTCTGCTTCCTCTATCTCATTACAAAATTCTGTGGCCTGCTGTGAGATGAGGAATCTCCTGAAGGCCTTTTTAAAATTACACTTAGTTGATTCTCTTCCATATATTGCCTAATTTGCTGGCAAGTTTATGTCAGTAACAGAATTTACCTTGGTGAAATGTTTCATGGATCCCAGGTGAAAACAATTGTGTGCATAGGCATTTTGGCAACACAGTTAACTTCCAGGTAAATGCAGCTAATGCAAGATGAACAAAGCACAGAGGGAGAATTTGACACATACCACTAAGGAGGTGATAAAGAGAGAAGACTTCAGCTGTTGCTGCCTCAGGGAGAATTGCTGTGGTGGGGAATTCTTTGCTGGCAAAGCTGGTTTCTTTGCTGCACAAGTGGGCAGAAGTACTCAGATACATGTTTCTGTTCCTTGCTGATGTAAGGACTGTTTTAAATCTTAATCTGGAATGCTAAAAATGATGAGCTACCTACTTGTGTTCATTACTGGTAGGACTGACAAGCCCAGGGTACCACAGCAACTTCCCATTACCCACCTACAAGGATATTGAAATAGGACTTGATGTGATGAGCTGTGGAATGTACAATGTTTCTTTATTTTATAAAATGACATTAGAAAGCAGTATTCATTTTCCTCAACCATGTGTCTAGATGCATGCAGATTTTTGGAGTTCATATTGCTTTAGATTGAATAAGGAGTATAATCTGGTACTCTTCAGTATGTTAGGTGGATTTAGGACAAATATACTCAAATTTTCTTGTTTTTTATTTTTTTGCTGTGACCCCTGAATGAATTTAGTAAAGGTGAAATGTATCAACTTCTTTTAAAAGAAACCTCTTAGTAGGTAATTTGCTTGTATTCTGAGAGTTAGTAGATTTTTAGTCAGGGAATACCTAGTTAGGTTTTCTGAACTACAGTTATTAATAGAAATTGTTCATAAGTTCTTGGAAGGATAATACAATTATAGAGAAAAAAAATAATTTGCTTCAAATTATAATATGTACCAGGATGCAGGGAAAGAGCAGGATCTTCTAGGAAAATAGGGAAGATAATGCTGAATTTTTCTTTTTAAGTTCTTGTTGCATAGCATTCTAGTCATAGGCCACGGTTAAAAAAGAGAATTGCTCACCTGCTGATGAAAGAGGCTGGATCAATGAAGGCTTGACTAGGTTTCTCTTTGCTTAGACTCCTGGACCTACTTTATTTAATTTCATTCTTGATTAATAAGCTTTTTTCCCCCACTGCAAAAGTCTTTTTGGGTTATGGTGCTAAGTTTTGAAAATAATGATTGATTTAGGTTGCAGGGGAGCTCTGGGGCTCACACAGTTCTGTGCTGTGGCCAAAAGCAATACTAACTTGGAACTTGCATGTGTTTTCTTGGGTCTTTTTACCATTGCTTTTCAGGTATCCCCAGGACTGAAGATTCCAGTCTCTTTGGGCAACCTACTTTCTTTTAGTAAAAAATTTAGATAACTCCTAAGATGTCTGATCAGATGGCAGAAGACAAGGGGTGAGGAAATGGCTTGAGGAGTGGGGTAGCAATTTTATGACCTAAGGTGCACCTCAAAATTTATGTACATTTTATTTTTGAAGGGTTGGGATGCATGGTGCAGCTGCAGTGGAGTCAGATTCGGTGTTACATGTGTGTCTGTTGCTGGGAAGTGTTTTGTCGAGCTTCTTCAAGTCCTTTGCCAGATAGTTGACAATGAGAACTCCCTCAGTGTGAATTCTCTCTGTTGTAAAAAGAGAAAAAGTTCAGTTATTCTTAGTAGTTGGTCAGTAATGTTGCCCCTTTTTTACTTTCTTGACTGTGAAAGATTTTTCTGGGAATTTTGTTGAAACAAGATGATTGCTCTGTTATCACAGTACCACCTTTTTAACTATTTTCCAGTGAATTAGTTTCTATCTGGGCAGCTTGCTTCCTGGAATGTCAAGGTCTTACTAAATTTCTGTGATTCCGATTCATGGGGTAGAATTGGCACCTGTGCCTGGCACCTACCGTTCCTGAAACTTTGTGTTCGTAAAACTTGTGGGAAACCACCAGGGGAGAATACTTGGTGTTTGTGAAAACTTGCACAACTTTGGGTTGTCTACAGAACAGACCATCTCTTCTGACATTTCCCTAGAGAGGAAGTGTGTGACTGTTTGCAAAAATGATTTAAAGAAAAATGGGTAGAACTGTAATTCTTGCTTTCTAAACAGTTACAGAGGGGTTGAACAGACTGGAAAACAATAGTATATTTGTTTGGGTCGGTTAAAAAAAGTCTGGAGTCCTACAAATTAATTTGAGTTTAACTAGATAAAACAGAATTAAATGGTGGAATTGTACAAAAATACTTAAAGCCTAGGTGGAATGACAGAGATTACAAGAAGATAATAGGAAATAATACCTATTTTAGGAAATGGATACAGGTTTGGGATGGATTTGTTCCATCTGGTGACTGAGAAGAATTTTTCTTCATGCAATACGTGCAGTGCTTGAAGAGTTAATATTATTGTGTTTGATCTCTTCTAGATGTAGATGATACCTTTACTATTTGGATTAAGAGATGTGAAGAAACACTAAATGGTAAGAAAAAACACCTTTACTTCATAAGGGATTTGATATGCCCTGTGCTTTCAAGCTGTGTCATGTTTTTCAAAGATTCACTGCTTTCCTCTTACTTAAAACAATTTGTATTTTCTTTTTTTAAAGTCACCTTTTTTCTGTCTCTTGTTTCTCTCGGAGTAGACACCCTGAGCACTTGTATGCTTCACTCAGATTTAGAGGGTTTAGGTTTTTGGTATAATAATTAGCTGTGTCAGGAGAGTACCTTTTCAAAGTTCAGACAGTCATAATTAATTTTAACTTACTTTCAGATACAACTGTGAGCTATTGTTAACTGTAGAAGTGTGTGTCAGCCTGCTATCTAAAGCCTACATCAAAATTATATTCTGCAAGACTTGAAAACTTAAGTTGGAAAGAGGGGAAAATTTGGAGAATTTACTCTTTGATTCCGTGTGGAAAGTACCGTAGGTGCTGCTTGGGTGACTTATCTGTAGTAATCACTGAATGTGAGCGTAGTTTCCTTTCATACCTTCCTACAGACAGACACCTCTGACAATTAACTCATCCACAGTGCTTAAACTGTCTGGGGATCTTAATGCGATAGAGCAGAATAACTGATGTAGTTTTTTCCTCTGCCTGTTGTGACTTTTCCTCCTCTTCATGCTGCACGCTGGAGAACAGGACAGTAGAAAAAGCTGGTGTCAACATGTTAACTAAAAACCAAATAGAGGGAGAACCCTTTCGTGTTGTATGGGGATGATAAAAGTTCTGCTTTGTGAGACTTTTTTGCTGGGTTTAATTTTATTTGAAGAAAGTAGATAAGTGATTGGCATGCATGGTCCTTTTTGCAAAGAGTTACTCGACAACTTTCTCTGCCCTCTTGAGGAAAGAGGTTACAATACACTTTGTTCTTTAATGTCGTAATTATATTTTGCAGTGTTTTGTCTGGCCCAACTCAGTTGTCCTATTTTATCCAGAATATTAACTGTCTTGTCTTTTTTGAACCGTTTTCTTAATTCTCTGATACGCCAGAAAAACAATAACTCTGATTTTTTCATTGCTGCTTAATTTTTTTTAATCTTTTATCATCTTCTTGTCAGTATGCATTATAAAGAAACAAATGGACAACTTGTTTCTTTTCAAACTTACTTAATCCGAAACATTTTAGGAAAAAATATATAGAAGAGGGGGATACTGAGCCATAGTTTAGATACAAGTATTACAGTATGTTTAAGGTCATAGGAGTGACTATCTCTGCCAAATTTCCATCTCATTCCCCAGTGGGGTTTGCCTAGCATAAGATAGAAATGTGGTGAGAGCTTTGTGCTGTTCCTGTGGAGGGATGAATGATAAACCTAGTGCAGACTCCCAGAAAGTGATTTTTTAAAACTTTAGTTTGCTGTGGTGTTGTTTTCATTAAAAAAGGCCTGTATCAGTTTCTGGTAAGCAAGGGAATGTAATTGAAAATTTGTTCATTCAGTTAATCAGAACATGCTTTACATTAGAGTTGTTTCTTTACACAAGTTGCTGATTGAAGTCTGATTAAAAAGTACAGTATCATAAAAGCAAATTGCTAGACGTAAAACTGGCATGTTTTTAACTGCTGTTGAGACTGGAGTGAATGCAGGGAGTAACTGAAGAAACTAGAATAAGATTATGCCTTGTAAATTCAATGTCTTTTTCTAATAGTGCAACTCTTTTCTTTTAGCAGCATCACAGACAGATTTGGTAAGATGGTTTCCTTAATATGTTTACAGTTTTGATTTTTTTTGTAAAGGTGGAGTGTACTTTTGTGTTTCAGTGGCTTCATTTCCAAGCTTTAAAAATAATATTTTCTATTGCATGCAGTTCTGAAGGGTTTAACTTTTCTTCTAAATATGAGTACTTTAGTCTGAAACCAAGGTTGCAAAATTTGAACCCTGAAAACTCTTAGGAATGGCATATAAATCTGGCAATTACTGTGCGTTAATTGAGTTAAATTTTAACTTTTTGGCTTACAGTCTGCAGCCTAATTTACAAATTAACCAGCCTGTGTTGTCAGTACTAACTTGTCAGTTCTGTTAGAGACTGTTAGAAAGTAACTTTTTTTTTTTCCAGAAGCTCTCAAATGGTTTTTGCAGACTTTTTTTCTGTTATAACCTGCTCAGCTTTCAGTTTTCTTTTTTTTTATTGGAAGCCTTCATAAGAAATGTTGAAATTGACCTCTCCTTTTGGTGTGTTTGTTTGTTTGTTTGTTTTTGTTTTTGTTTTTTTTCTTGAGACAAAAAAGGGGAATTTGCATTGGATGTTCTGCTCCCTCTTTAACAGTTACTTAAATTTTTTGCATTTTAAGAATGGGGTAGAGGAGAAAAATATTCAGGAAGGTTGGTGATAGCATGTAAAGACAAATCTTAGATTTAAAAGGATTTTATGTTTAGAAGTTAAACCTTGAGTTCTCAGAACTATTTCAGGTTTCCTTCATGATTTATAGGCTAGCAGCATAGTCCCTGGATGTTTTTGAAGTATACATCTTAGCCAGGAAGAAATGAGTTAAAGATGAACTGATTTGCCATTTATAAAATGACTGACCTATATATTCAGAGTTACAGACTGACATTTTTAATGTAAATTGAAGCTTTAAAATTTGTAATCGGGCATAAATGACTAAACAGTGAAGAGCTTCACCTATAAGTTAATGTTCACACATAAATCGAGGAGAGGGGAGCAGTTGGAAATAAGAAATGGGGAGCAATTGGTATGAAAAGGATTTGTGTCTTTGAAAAGTAGATCATGGTATATTTTCACTTACACTGATGTAACTTTCTTTCCAATGGCATATGCTTCAACTAGAATACACAGCAGCAGCCTCTGCCACCAAAGATCAAGTAAGTTTACTTCAGCTTTACTGTGAGTTTTAAAATAATTGACATATAACTGCTGTTCAGCTTGGGGATTGGAGAAGCAGGATAATGACTGTAGAAGTCTTTCTTGGGATAACTTTAAAAATGTGGCAGTCTAAGTGAAGTGTTTCTCAGTGTCATCACTTTTGTTCAGACTTAACGGTACTTTCAGGAGGTTAAAGCTAATCAGGAAAGAAGGGAATATCATCAGCATTCTGGCTTCTGTTTCTCATTCTCACGCTGAGCTTAATTCAAAGCCTGTTCCATTGTGCCTGATATAGGTAATGTTCTTGAGATACTTTTAAAATTCTGAACTAAAAAGTGCCATTTCTTTTATAAAAGGCAAACAATATTATGAATTGGTTAAGAAAGTTACCTAATTTTATATACTACTTGATTAAAAAAAGAATTTATTTGTTAACTACTCCAGTTTTTGGTATTCATCTGTATAGCTCTTTGCTGTCAATTTTTCCCTTTTTTGTGTTTTGTTTTTGGTTTTTTTGTTAGATATGACTGGTACCAAACAGAATCTCAAGTAATTGTGACCATAATGATCAAGAATGCACAGAAGGATGATGTCAGTGTGCAGTTTCTGGAGAAAAAGGTGATTTGTATTGGTTATTGATACCCATCCCTAAATTCCCTGCGATGTAGTGCTTAAACCAGTGAACATGATGTGCTGCAGTAGCCCAGAAAGAATGGTACAGGTGCTCTGCTGCCTGAGCTCCTCTCATGTGGTTCTGCTGCATATGTGCGTATGCCAGTCAAGTGATCTGGGATTTATTGCCACAGTAGTGTCCGTATGATTTATACACGAGCAGTCTGTGGTTGTGCATGCTGCAAAGGGAACATCTGTTTTTCAGCTGCCTGTGTGTTTGGAGCGGTGGGGGGAGAAGTGATCTGGGCTTAAATGTTAGAGTATACATGCATCTGGAGCAGGATTGGGCAGAGACAAGGTATTCTCAAAATAGGTATGAATGAGTAATGTTTTGCTCAAGGACAGTTACAGAAATAGAGTGAATATTGGTGGGTAGGTTTTTCTTGCTTTTGGCATGATTAAAATTGTTCATAGCCACAAAATATATATTTTAAGGAAGTGCAGTAATCTCTTTAATGAAATACCATGTGTTGTACCAATTAATTTCATGTTTATTTTAGCTGAAAATATTGAAGAATTTGGTTCTTACTCTCAACTAACTTAATACTTCATGAAATACCAGAAGTACTTGGTTTTATTGTGTGCTTTAGGTTGTTAAAATTGTGTGAGCCTTTGCTATGTAGTTTTTGTGTATTAGAAGTTGCAGATTGTTTTCGTGTTCCATTATTAACATGTTGATACTCCATTTGTTGTATAATTCTTCCCCAAAGAGCGCAGATCAAGCCGACAAGATAGTAGGGTTTTGAGTACGTATGGCAAGAACTGATGTCTTCTGTTCATTTTCTAGTATGTTTTAGAAATGCCTTGGCCAAATAATGCAGTAATGTAATGTCATTGTCTGAAATTATATTAATTTAATCACTTAATCTTTGTGTGAAATGACAGTCCTTTACTTGAAAATGGAAGTGCTGTCAAAGATGACCAGAGATGTGTTTTCAACTTTTAACAGATGAATGCATCAGTGAGACTTCCATCAGGTGAAGACTTCAACTTAAAGCTTGATCTTCTTCATTCTATAGTGCCAGAGCAAAGTACATTTAAAGTGCTTTCAACAAAGGTAAACTTCTTAAAGTGTAAATTGTTTCTTTGACTGTTCTGATTTTGGAAATGTGTCTGCTCTATTGTCTTGTCTCTCTGCAACAGTGATAATATCTTGCTTTTCATTTAGAAATGCTTTTTCTTTCTTCAAGGTGTCTTTCAGCCAGTGAGAAGCTTTCTAAACTTGTGCAAATATCAGAAATAGTAATATGATGGTTCTTATTGA
This sequence comes from Atrichornis clamosus, assembly GCA_013400975.1. Classification (NCBI taxonomy): domain Eukaryota; kingdom Metazoa; phylum Chordata; class Aves; order Passeriformes; family Menuridae; genus Atrichornis; species Atrichornis clamosus. The sequence goes on along the minus strand of WBMZ01014179.1, from coordinate 31,786 downwards.
AGTGCAAATGACAGAGTTATGTTGAGAATTCTTTCACTTGTTGCTATAGAAAGAAGATTCTGACCTTCACTATTAAAATTCAGGTTTTAGGAAAGTATGAGTGCCTTTTTAGGAAACTTTTAGGAGCCAGTATTGCCTAGTGAAGCATTGTTATCTTTGTGTGCCCAAGAAATAAAAGTCACACTTCGAAGATCTCAGTGTGGAAACAGTTCTTTACCCTTTTGTGACTTCTTGCTGGTGAAGGTTAACCATATGGTTGGTTAACTGTTTGTTGCTTTTCAAGAGAGTGTGTTCCATGCTGTTCCTGGAAATAGTACATGCTTGGAGACACTTGAAAATTGCATCATGTGAGAGAATGCTTCTGTCTCAGCATTTTGTTTCTTCTATATTACAAGTAGAGAAAAATATGAAACAGTGGTCTCGCATAGCATCTCTTGTTGGTGTAATGGATAGACAGACGTAAACCTTGTCCACAGAGTCAAGCCTGAATCCCCAGTGCTGGAATATGATGTTGATTCTTCCCTTGTATTTCAGCAGTGGTTCTGCAGAGCTTATGGAAATTCTCTTGTGTGCTCATGTTCCCTATTACCTCTTCCATTCTCAGAAAGGTACCTGTAACAGTTCTTGCATCGTTTCAGGAAAGGGGGACTTCAGGATGGCATGAGAGGATTACCACAGAAAGCAGGTCTTATTTTTCCACTCCTTGTACAAAGAAAGCTGGGTAGGTTGTGTGATTGAGCCACACTAGCACTTACACTGTTGGGGATAGGTAAAGTGCTCAAAGTATGTAGAAAATCTGCTTGTCCATTAGTATTTATATAAACTTGAATGGAATTGGGACGGAGCTTGTCAAGAAAAGTAGCTGTGAGGTCCTGTTTTATGTTCTTGTCTTACACTTTTCATCTTGTCTTGAAGTTTACCCTTACTTTCTTAGGAAACATCTACATGCTGCTGAGCAGTGTGAAATTCACTTGACTTGGTCTTTCTACACTGCCATCTCTAGCCTGGGCTTATCTCTGAAATAATCTCTAGTAGTCTAGTAGTTTACGTTGAAGTTCCAAAAGTGGAGTGAAATCCTTAGTTACGTTCAGGCAGTGTCTGAACTGTAAATATTTTGCATTCAAATGTTATTGTCCCTAAATATTTGTGAGAGACTATTTTTGAGAAAATGGACTAAGAGGGAACACAGAAGATGTTCTAACTGCAGAAGTCAGTTCTTCAACATGTTCTTACTTCTGCAGAAAAGAGTTTTGTAAGGCTATCTGTGAAGGCATAGTGAAGGAATACAATTTAATGATGCCCCATCTGGTTCTTGTTCTGACCACCAGATGGAGTCTGGAAGAAAAGAAAATTAAAAGCAGCTCTATGTTAAGTATGTAAAGACTTCTTTACAGGTTTAGAATATTTTACTTAGAAAAATATTAAGCTGCAGCCTTAGTGTTAGAATACCACAAATTCTGATTTTTTCTCTTAGGTTCTGTGTATCTACTTTGCTGTTGTCAGAGGCATGGAAAATAGGCAGACATTACTTGGAGTAAATTATCTTACTGATTAGAACTTGTCAAACCATTTGCGTACTGTTTTGTGCTATTTACATGAAGTCCTTCTGTAAGAACTTGGAAAGAAAGACATCGTCTCATTATCTTCCCAATTATATGAACTTCTTACTAAACACTCCTAAAGAAGTTGGGTTTTCATGGCATAGGAACAGATCTATTCCTATGCATTAATAATTTCAGGTAAGAATAACTTCTTTGTTCACACTGCTTTACTTGGTGCCGCTGCTTTGAGTGCGTGAGCCACATTGCCACTAGCATCATATAGTCATCGCTGGGCAACGAAGGGTCTGGCCTTTCTTTTTCAGTTATATGAGCAAATATAAGAGGAAACAGAGTGGAATGTATGAGCAGTTATGTGGTGGATAGTTTGGGTTTCCCATGAGCTTCATACAACTAATAAATTTAATGGGTAGAGAGTGAAACAACAGAACTGGCAGAGAGTAGAACAATCCTGCGTATTTTGGAACTAAGAGAAGCTGTAGAGGGTTTTCTCAATACTACTTGAAATTCAGCATGACTTGACAAATGCAAAGGAATAAAAGAAAAGATGCAAATTCAGGAGGAAAAAATAGCCTTAACTATAACTGCAGAACTACAAATTCTAAAATAACTGCAAAGAGCAGACAGAACTTAGAGACTCTTGAATTGCTTCTTTCAAGGAGCGTTGACAGTGGTGAAAAATGCAGTTGATAGCATAAGGATTGTTTCTTTCCCAGCAGTGAAATTAAAATTATACCTTTCTATCAATCCATGCTGTGTCAAGCTCTGAGATGCAAAGTCTGTCTGGAAAAAAACAGAACTAGCAAGTGGTACAGATGTAGCATAGATAGATGTTTTGAGCTGTTTCAGTGGTTTGAGCAGAAGTAAATTAGTGTTTATCGTCTGCAGATTTAACTTCAAGCTGTGAACTAGAAGAGGTAAATATTTGATACCGATTCAGCAATAGCATAATATGTGGATGGAGTCCAGTTTTGAGATAAAACCTTAAATTTCTGTTTTCATGCATCCTCTAGTATTTTATATTCTCCACTTGTCAACAGCTTTACAGATGATAGAGGCTGTCTTTAATAGTGACTGTATATTATTGCCATACTTGAAGCCTTTTTTTTTTTAACCTAATTCAAAAGTTTATTTGCTGTTCAGTAGATAACACTGCTTGCATATTCAGCTTTGAGTTGATTTTGATTCCTGCTCACATTTAGTGACAAGTTACTTAGAATTGCCTGGTGGTGTTCAGCATATAATTCTGATGGCCTAAGGCCTCAGGGTAATGTTTGTGTGAGAAAATGCTGATACCTCTGTACTGAGCCCTTCTCTTGAGGGTGCTGCTGTATCTGCAGAGCATTGTGTATATAACAGCACAGTTGATAGATCATAACTGGATCAATTGGTGTTACTGACTGTACTCCTCATCTGTCAAAGGTGATTGTAGCAATCTGACCAAGTTAAAAGTAACAGATGCTCCAAAAAGCAGCATAGAAATTTGAGAGTTGTGTCTTAAAAATGGAAGCTGACCTGTTCTTTGTATGTAGCATGGATCTGTACACAGTAGGTAGGATTTTGGGTGTTTTGGTGGTCACCCTCCATTGGCTTCAGCTGCTGGGTGAAGTGGGGGCAAAACTGCTACCCTGAATACTGTGTTGCATTCAGCATTCAACAGGAGGAAGTTGCCTTTAGTGGTGCTACTTGGTTTTTAACTTCTTGCCAGGAGAGGGAGCCAAAATGTAAAGGCTGGACCAAGTTTGCTCTTTGCAGGTTGCCTGCGTGCAGTTACCCTGTAGCTCAAGTGTGCATACTGTCATGCTCCCTTCATAGAAGGAAAAAGGCATACAAATTTTAAATGGGTGACTAAGTATGTTTAACACAAAACTAGTCGATCTGTCTCTGTCCGGAAAATATGTTAGGAAAGTAGAAAAGCACAAATAGTATAAGGATTTATAATGTTATTAAGCATTTCTTTGTGCACAATCAGCCTTGCTTTCTTTTTCCTCTTCTGTTCAATCCATCAGTCAGTGTATTTGGCAGTCCGGGGAAATATTCTGCAATGTTCTTTTGGAAACTTAGGTAACATGAGCAGTTTCTCTAGGTCTTCTGATGTGTACTAGGTGATGCTCGGGGTTTTCTTTGCCTTAGACTTAGAAGAGGAGAGTGAAGATGAGTATGTGCTTTTAGCACATGTGCTTATGACCTTGAAGGAAACTTGAGATAGTGCTTTCTCTTTTTCTTCCATCTGCAGGTAGTCTGGGAACAATTACTGTAAGTTTTCAATTTGTAGTGGTTTGGGCTTTTTGCAGGCAATGACTGGCAGCAATGTAGAGCCATTTGAAAAAATGGTAGAAGTTGTTTCTTTAATCCAGAACTGCCCTTTAATTAGAGATCAAAGTTGTGCTGCAAACAGGGGAGGTGTTAGAAATCCTCAGCCTCTTTTACAGTTGAAATTTGTTGCTTACTAGAGATGTCTGAGGTAGAAGCACACTCTCAGCAGCTTCATGCCAAGAATATGGTTGTGTGCATGAGTGGAATGTTGGTTTTTTTCCTTGAACCAATATTTTGCTTTGCAAACTCTGAAATACCCTCTGAAGCTAACTGGAACTGATGCCTGTTGCTGAATGTAAGGGAAAAGAGTGGAACTGTTTCACATGCTCTTGGACTGTCATCAGAGCCTCTGTTCAGAGGCAAATGTACACAAATAGATAAACAGAGGAGCAGATTTATTTTGACTGAAGTTTGGTCTTAGCATTGCAGTCCAATCCTTAAAAAGTACTTTCTTGTTTTGGATATTTTCATTGAATTGCTTGTAGGCACTTGAATGCAGTCTTTGCTGCTCTTATGTACTTGTTCTCCCTGTGAGGCTTTCTTGCAGACTGGTATCTCCCATGTATATTCTTAAGCATTTTCTATAAATTATAAACTGATATTTAAGATGAGTTGGATAATTTTCTGAAATTTCTGGCATCTTTTAGCCAGGGCTACTTGGAGCAGTTTCTTGGATAGACCATAAAGAAACCTGTCCAATAGTTGGCATGATATTTTCTTTAAATAAGTTTAGTTTTATTTTTTTCCTTCTGTATGAATGCAGATGGATGTGAGACAGATTTAAACTTGCTAATACTGCGAGAACTATTATTTTAAACAAGCATATAAGTCAGTTACCCCTGCTTGATATAAATGCATAAAAGAAAACTATTCATAAGGGGTTTTATCTGTCTTAAGAACTATTGGAATAATGATGGTTTACATGGAGGATGCAGTGACAAATAGCTTTAGAATATCAAAATTTTTTGTGTTGCTAGCTCCTCCTCTAAAGTTCAGAAATTTAGTGTTGGCTATGTAATACCAGTCGGAGTAAACCTGAACCTTTTAACCTCAGTTCTTCCTAGTACATAGCTGGCAAAGAAACTGAATAAATCCCTTCTGTTGCAGTATACTCCCTATAGAATGAATTTCTTAATTATCATTTGTGTGTGATAACACTGTAGAGTTATTTTTGTCTTAATATATTTTGTTTAAAGTCATGGACCAAAAATCTTGGAATTCAGACTGCAATCCATGTATAAGAGTTCTTTGAATAACTAGGATACCAAAACTGCGCACAAATGTTCTCTTAGAGGTATGTTTGAATAGGTCATACATTTTTAGAAAGTTGTGCTACTTTATCCTGCAAAATTTGTGAGATGATCACAACGACAGCTCTAAACACTTAAAATTTGCTACTCGAGACAATCAATAGTTCAGTAACTAACAAAGAAGTTGATTAGAAACCTTGAGTTCTTGTTTTCATGTGTTTGATACAGCAGAACACCAGAATTGAAAAGGGTATTTTTGATGCGTCTTAAAATTAATGGCTGAACTGCTGCTTAAGCTTTGCCAGTTCTGATTTCCTTCATTCATCTGATCAGAGTTTGACAGAAATTTGCCAGTGGTAAATGAACTTCCCCTTAGCATGGACTGTAAAATATAAAACACAGTAGAAATTAGAAAAAAAAAAAATTCATGCAGCTTGTCAGTGTACACCAGAATCCCTTTTTGGGGAGGAAGATAAAAATTCTTTCCCTTTTAATGTATCTCAGTTAAACTGATGATACCTGTCCCAGAAGGTAAGTTCAAGTGAAATCTAGTTCATCGGAGGTTTGGGATTTTTAATAGTAGGTGTCTGCTTAGAAAAGTAATGTTGGCTAACTAGAGTTCTGTTGATCTTTAGCAAAGGGAAGAAAGTTAAATTAAGGGGGTTTTTTTGTTGTTGGTTTTTTTGGTCTGTATTTTTTATTTTTAATACTATCAATGAAATGGTTCAGAATAGTTTTTGAGAGTAATTTGTGGCATCTTTTTTGATAGATAGCACTGGCATTAAGCTGCAAACAAGCATGTCCAAATCTCTGATAGGCTTAAAAAAATTGATTACTTTTATGACTAGAAAACTCTTGAGTAGAAATACACCTGTGTCCTTTCACTGTAGGTGGGGTTTCTTCTGGATAATAAAGTCCTCATTTGACCCTCTTCTTAGAGGGATGGGTTTCTCTCAAGATGGTATTTCAAACAAGTAGTGCATGTATTGCTCTCAGAATTCCATGTGTCTTTTCCTTTTTGCTTTGCTCTCTTTGAACCCAAAATACAAGGGACTTAAAAGAGAAAGTGTATTATATCTGCATTGGGAGTTTTTATAGATCTGGAGTACCGTCTCCCATTTTAGGCTTGCCAGTGCAAGAAAGGCACTAATGTAGTGGAGCAAGTCCTAGAAGAGGGCTGCCAAGATGGTCACGTGACTGCATGGCTTGAGCTACAGGAAGAAGTTGAGGAATTAGGCTTGTCCTTAAGTAGCATGCAAAGTATTTAATTTGCAGTTAAATGTTCGTGTCTTTTATTCTAAAGTTGGCACGAGGCACACAGGCATACGTTTTATGAAATATAAATGTTAAATCAAAGTAGTTGGCAAAGTGTTGATGTATTTCTCTTGCCCAAGTGAATTTTTTTCAAAGGAGAGGAAAAATCTAACAGTACTTGTTTGCTAGATATGACACAAATGTCCGTACTGATGTGCTACTTTTCTGTGTGATAGCTATCAGTATCTGTTTTAAAACATTCATTAACATGCATTTATTGCCATTTGTGCACATAATTGGGACTTGCAAAGTTGTTCTTTCTTAGATCAAATAGAGCTCTCAAGTTGAAGAAATACGCGCCTTCACAAGCAGAACTTTATAGCTTTATATTTTTGGAAATGTGGTTGTATAATGGTGGTATGAAGTTAGTGATTTCCCTAGTTTTGCTCCTGCCTACCATTTCGCCTAATGAGTAACTCCAATTGAAGTGGATGGAGTAGACAGAGTAGAAGTTTAATCATGTCAGAAATACATTCTGTCGCAGTTCTTCAGTTGTCTGTACTTCTAGCTTGGCAGGGTTGAAATGGTTTAGAGTTAAAAAATCTGCATCTTACACAGGGAATTAGTTTGTGTCATTTGCTTTTCCTTAGGGATGTTCATCATGTCGTACTGGCTTGGGGACAGTTTCAGAGAGGAAAGAGCTAGCAGATTAGGAAAGGAGGAGGGGTATTACTGGAGCAGCAAAAGTAAAGTCCTTCCTTATTTTCTTTCTATGCGTATGCAAAGAACTCTGATGAATAGCCAAAGGTATTAAGGACTCTTTGAGGAGGATTGTACTCTGAGTAGAAGTCCGTGTTTAGTAGCTCACATCAAGCATTATATTGCATTAGAGGTCATTTTTGGTGTGGATGAGATAGTCTGTATTTGAGATACTGAGAGATGTTGGGGGAAAGCCTGAAGGGTAAGGTCAAGAGGAGTATTAGTGAAAGAAGAAGCAAACAGAGACATTGAAGAGCTATATGGTTGAGCAGTTTCAGTATAATTTGCTTTTTTTCTGGAAACATATTGGGGGATGCAGTAATGAGCAGAGTAGAAAATCTTAACATTAAGGCCTCCTCAAATGTGCAATTCAATTGATAATAGAGTTTCCTCAGGTTGAGAAGAGTTTATGTAAGAAGCAGAGGAGAGACAAGCTGTTTTAAATTAAAACTCATGTTTTACGTGTAACTAATTAGTTCCTTTGTAAGTAGCTAATTAATTTAAATCTTTGGCTCATGAGATCCAAATCCAGTGGGGAAAATGTCCTACTAGTCCTGCCACTTGTGGAACTACTTGATTGTCTTGCATGTAGATAGTCAGATATATTTTGCTTCCTTGAGCTAATGGCAGAGCAATAGATTTATGAGTGTAAATGCTAAAAAATGAACTTTAAGGTTGTAATTTTCAAAGTGTTTTTAAAAGATTCCAGTGGAGGTAGCTTTGCTGACTTATTTTGTTTTACTGCAGAATAATTATTGGCACGGTTTGAATTCTACTTCTGCATAGTTTAACAGAAATCTCAGTATCCTCACTTAATATCCTAGCGATATTAAACTCTGGAATACAGGCCTTCTTCAGGGACAGTAGGTTGGGCACCTAGACTAACCCAGTATTTTAATTTTATTTGGTTCTGCAACTTAATTTTAAAAACAGATACTCTGATTCTTAATTTGTGACTTGTAAAAGTGTCAGAAAACATTGAAATTCCAACAGATGCAGGGAGTGGGAAATCAAATATGTGTGGGTGTTGGACTTACAAGCTTACTGAAACTCTCCCCTGCCTTGAAGAACATTCCATGCCTCTTATCTTAAATTTTTTGTTGTTCTTAGTACACATCAGTGGTGGAAATTAAGTATTTAAACTTGTCTAGGGAAATTGTAGCTTCCCAAGGGGGGGAAAAAAAATAAAAAGAAACATTCATAAGTGAATATTCTGATTCTTAAAATTCAGCATGATTGCAAACATGGAAGCTTTGAAACTTCATTGAGCTGGCTTTTTTTTATTTTGGTAAGATACCTCAGTCTGTTGCTTACCAATGATTGATTTGAACAATGGATTAAATAAAGTTCAGATTTCAGATCAATGTAATGCTGTGCATGGAGCTTGCTGTTCGAATCTAAGGTTAGCTTTTACAGTGGTGCCTTTGTTCTTGGGTCTGCAGGGATCCCCAGGTTGTAGTGGCTTTAGGTAGAACTAAGAACTTGCTTCTGCTGAGCTGTTCACAAATAAGGAAGCACTGAAGTTTAGCAAGCACTGATGTCCGTTAATTAATAGCATCATATGAATTTTGTGACATCTCCTAAAGTGAATTGGAGTGATATTAGACAGTCCTTGTTTTGCAGACATTGTTTTGCAACTTTGTAACCCTGTAACCAAAGAAGAAGGTTAATTATGAGAAAAACCATTCAGTATGATTGTCTAAAGGGATTATGTGAAATTGTGAATAGGGCATGACATACTTCACTTAATTTTGTTTCTCCTATGATAATTGCAACCATATCCATTTTTAATTGCCAGTTTTGTCAATGAATACTAGACAGTTTTCTCCATAGCAATGTTTGTTCATTGAACCAAATGAATACAGATTCTGAATTTCTCCAGTGGGAAGATCTGCATAGTCCCAGGGTGTTTCTCTGGTTTGTGTACTACACATCAAACATGAAATTTTTTGGTAAATGAAATATAAACTTAGATAAAGTTGGATTTTGCAGTCTTTCAAAACTGCTGTTTATTAGAGCTGACTGGCAAGAAAAGGATGCTTGTAAGATAGTACCTTGGTGCCTGGCAGTGTAGAAACATTGGTACTGGTCATTACTTTTGGGATGCCATAATTTGCAAAAAGAATCGAGTGAACAGTAAGCTAAAGAAAGTTAAGTAGCCCTAAGCAAAAGGGTAGAAGTCTGATACAAAAGCTGTGCAGGCACATAGGATTTCAGTTGACATGTGACTTCAACTTGAGTAACTTCATCTTGTAAAGTAGGTAAATTTTGCTGTGGTTCAGGCTTCGTATTAGAGACCGTGTTTCTTAAACTAATGTATGTTTTTTCTTACAGCTACAGGATCCAACTACTTTGCAGCTCCTTGGTAGAACTGTTTGCCATCTGGATTAATTTGTTCTCTGTCTTGTGTTTTGTAGGTTGAGATAAAAATGAAGAAGCCAGAGGCTGTAAGATGGGAGAAGCTGGAGGGCCAGGGAGATTCTCCTAAGTTAAAACAATTTACACCAGGTTTGTTCTCTGAACTATTAAGTATTAAATGGTTTATTTATATTGAGTTACTTAGAGTTATTAATAATAGTTTTGTGTTAAATATTGTTAATAAAATCACAGCTTCTTGCTTGCGGTGAAAGGCCTAATAGTCTTGTTTTCACTGCTGAGAATGGACCTAAAAAGTCTGCAAGCCATTAGTGAAACATAGATATTAAATTTAGTCTTAACTTCTGTTAATCTGTTAGATTGTTTTAAGGATATATGCTTGTCATTAATTCTGCTTATCTGTTTGGCCGTCTGTTTTGGTCCCTGTTTTGCAGTTCTGTATATTGTTATGTGTTGTGGTACCCCTCAATTCAGTGCCTCACTGAGACTCTCCCAAACCATGCTGCCACTGTCTTGCTCTCCCTTCCTCTCTCCCTTTCCACAGCAGTGGAATGGAGTTAAGAATTGGAGTCACAAAAGGTGAAGTTCACGGGTTGAAATAAGAACAATTTACTGGAAACAGCAATGAGTTAAGGAAACAAACAGTAACAGCAACAGTATTAATAACAAAAGTGTACAAAAGAGAGAGTGATTTACATGCAAAATGCTCCTGTGAACTCAATGGACAAAGATGGATGGCTTCCCCCTCCCTCCACATTTTTCTTGACTGGAAGCCCTGCCCTTCTTCTGGGAAGCCAGAGAGTCCCTTGCTCCCTGGCAATGACCAGAGGTGGTATAGAATGTGGTCCTGGCCATGCCCACACAGCTTCAGGCTTTGGCCCCTCACGGCTACTGCAAAAATTAACTCTGTTCTGGCTGGACACAGGACAGCATGTTATTACATTATATGCACTATTGCTTAAATAATGAAGTATTATTTCCTTAAGTATTGCAATTCTCTTGGAAACTAATACTTTAGAGTTTTTCGAGACAGATAAACATTCTGTCTTTGACAGAATTTGAATTTCCTGATTTATTGATTTCAGATATTTTTTTTAAATTTTCTTCAACTTTTTCTATGGCTTTAGGCTGCTGTTTTGTTTTTTCTGTCAGCCAGTATCTCTTGCCTCATTTTAATTATCTTTGTTGCTGTTGGCCAGCTTTTTTTTGTGTGTGTTGGATAACTGAATTATGTAACTCTGTTTACTTAAAAATAAACTTTTGCATTTCTTAGTTTCCTTTATTTTTGCTACTGCAGTGCTTATGTCACTTAGGAGGAATCCATTTGCATTTTCATGTCCCATTATCATCTCTGATTCATCAGATACATATGTGTCTGTGTTCTCTGCCGCTCTCAAAGTCGTGAGAAAATGCTTAGTTAACTAACACTTCTGTTTTCAGATACCCAGCACTTATATCCATCATCCTCTCACTATACAAGGAACTGGGACAAACTGGTAGTTGAAATCAAAGAAGAGGAGAAAAATGAGAAGTTAGAAGGAGATGCTGCTTTAAATAAACTCTTCCAGCAGATCTATTCAGATGGTACAGATGAAGTGAAACGTGCCATGAACAAATCGTTTGTAAGTCTTGGTTCTTTTCTCTGAAGAAATGTGTGACTTTTGCACACTGACAAAATTTACTAAACTTTGCATAAGTTGAGAAAAGCCTCTGTTAACAAAGTTTTGAGTCTATAAGTGAATGGCCATGGTTCTGTTGGAGATACTGGTACAACTACTCTCACTGAAAGCTACAGTGCTGGACACTAATGAATGTGACTCTGAAAGTCCAAGGTTGTACTTTGTCACTGGTCTCTTTGTTTCAGTCAGTGTTACTGGAGGAAGTAGAGGGTGTGACTCACGTAGAGTTTGAAGACTTGCCAGGAGTTGAAAGGATCAAATTCCTCTTGATTGCTTGTATCTAGTTTAATTTGTAGTCATCACAGGCAAGAACGTGACTGACCCTTTAAAAGCTTCTTGTTAATGAAGCAGCATCTCATTGTGTCCAGTACTGATAAAAGTACTGTTGGGCTGGAGATTATGGAATCATGGCCGTAAAATTTTATTCTACGTGTACACAGAACTCCTGTGTAATCACTACTCTGTGAAGTCTGCTGTAAGAAACATGGCTTTTATATTACTAGAATTCTCTAGCAAGCTAAATGAGCTTTCTCTCATATTGCAGATGGAGTCTGGTGGCACAGTTCTGAGCACCAACTGGTCTGATGTTGGTAAAAGGAAGGTAGAAGTAAATCCTCCTGATGATGTGGAATGGAAAAAATTCTGATCCTATTTCTGATCTTTACCGTCTATGTGTTGCCATAGTCATGTACTGACCACTATGTATGGACATAGCATTCTTGGATTCAAAGCACTGAATGTTCCCTTGAAAACAGGAATTGTCTTTACATTTTACGTGCTCTAGAAATTCCTTCATCCGCAGATGTTAAAGATGTACTCAAGAGTGGAACCCTATTTTTATCATCTCTGTCTAATTTCTGGAAATTGAGTCCATCAGTCCAGATTTTCTACCACCTTTATCAGCTCTGCTCTTTGGGATAGGGGGATCTCTAATGGCTGGTCAGGATTATTGCCTTACACCTGGTATTTCTGTTCAATAACTTATTAGATCTTGGCAACTTTGGGTAAAAACACTTTTCACAACAGTGTTAAAATTGTTTGCTCCTTAACTCTGCAAAATAAAACTGTAAATACAACTTTTTCTATATGGAAGCTGATTTATTTCATTTTTAGGATTCTTGTTTTTTGATAGGGGAATCACTTAAAGCATACAGATATGGATAGAGTTAAGGATGTGAATTCACTGCTTAAAAAAAAAAAGGCGGGCATGTATAGGAGCAAAATGTGCATTCAGTGACCAGGATGAGGTTACTATCCTTGATGCAGACACAAAATACCCACTTTTGGAGTCCTTCCACCTGGGTGATAGGTTGAACTGTAGTCACGTGTAATGGAAGTTAAAAAATCTGTTGTGACTGGAAATTTTTACAGAAAAGTAAGTCCTCTGTCTGCTTTCTGTATTCAAAACAAAGTATCTTTTGCAATTGCCTGGAATCAAAGTTAGCAAGCAATTGCTCTAAGTTCTGTAATTTCTGAATACTAGAAACTGTTTAAAGAAGAACCTGCACGTCCTTAACTCTTTCCATCAGTGCAGCTTTTTTGTTATGATCAAATTGTAAATAACAATAGAGAAACAGAAAAAGAACTGAGAATCTAAGTACTGTCTAAGCTTGTACTTTGTGGATACAAGTCTGCAAGGACCTATAGATGCTCAAAAGCCATCTGGATGTGCTCCTGGGCACCTGACTCAGGGTGCCCTTGCTTGAGCAGGGGAGTTGGACAAGGGGACTTCCAGGGGTGCCTTCCAACCTCCCCCTTTCTGTGATTCCATGAAAGAGAGATGAACTCAAACATGCCTAGTCCATGTGCCAATGTCTCTTGGGAATTCAGATATAACTAAATATTCTGTGATCATAGGAAGCACCTTGAATTGCAAATATGACAGCTCCATGAAAGCTGCTTCATACCTTGCTGACCATTGGATGCTGTTTTAAGTTTGCTACTTTTCCTTGCATTCCTAATAATGTGGGTTTTTCCTGATTGTTTGTTATTCTGCCTGTTTTCTTGGTATTGGACATGCTGTTTTCCTACAGTGTAAATTGGATGAGCTTGGTAAAATATAAAGGCTGTTAGAACAGGTGTGTTTAATAGGACAAGTGAAGTCTGCAGCTGTTAAGTGTTAAATGATGATTGAAAATTAAAGAGGAGGAAGGAAGGATATATTCTGTGCCTCCTGAGAAATAGGAATCTAGATTTTGCAGGGATGCTGGGAAAGTGCAGTGGCTTTTTTCCTACTATTGTTACTATGCCTGTGCAGTAGAGAGACGCCAAGATTTGACAACCTCACATTAAAAAGACAGGGTTTTTTGGATGTATGCTGTAGATAGGAACTTGAGATTGTCATAGTGGGCAGCTGTAGACTATGATTCCAGTCTTGACATAATTGCAGTTTCTTGATGCGCTCAGACTGTGATTATCCTGTAGTGCAAGCTGAGCAGTTGTTTCTTTTGCATCACTTTTTGGCTTTTGAATTGATGCATGTTTTCCAAACCCCAAATTTGGTAACCTTCAGAACTGAATGTTATCCCGCTCTTTGAATAAAATGAACTGAGGTGGATTGGATTTAGGACGGGTTTTGTGTGCCTTACCTCTTGACATTTACTGAAAACTGTCTTCTTGGAAGAGTTTATCAAAGCATGTATTTGGGACATGTTTCAGTGAAGATTTGTTAGCTTCAGTGGGGCTTTTCTTGACCTTCAGAGAATTCTGAGTAGCTAGTTGCTTGATGTGTAGAGCATTTGCCATCCATATGGGATGCTAACATTGGAGTTGACTTGATTTGGAATAGGTACTTGAACTTGATTCTCCTGGATAAGTGCTTTGCTGCTTTTTATTTATGCGCAAAAGCATTTCTTTGTTTTTAATGTAGAAGGAAAACAAATGTCTGAGTGCTTCACTTTGTCACAAAATTGGGTTCTTGTCTCTTGGCCAGCCTTGCTTTATAAATGTCATTCAGAGCACTTAACAGAGCTTAGCAAAGGCTTGCTGTGGGAAAAAGCCTAGGTAAAAATCTCTTAAATAGAAATTAAAAAGTAATTTGAAGATGTTTTCTGCCACTCAAGTTGCTCTTACTTACTGAAGAGAACATAGTAGAGGTTCCTCTGTCTACTTTCACTTACTGAAAGACCATGGGAGTATTATGTCAGATAAACACAATATATGCTTGTATTAAGTGGGTACTGTTTCACTGCTTGGAGATTCAATTCACTTAGCTTAAGGCAAAAAGTAAAATAAAATGCATTGCTACTTGCGTACTCTTGAGGCATATATAATGCGAATATAATGCTTTAGCTTCAGGCTAAAACTTGTAGCAATCAAGTGGTGGAGCTCCTTGCCCATCTCAATCCTGTAAGCCAAGTTTGCAGGTCTAAACATAATTCCAGCATCTTTTTGAGCACAGGCAGATAATCTATGTGTGTTCAACCTTTAAATTTAGGTGAGTCAATAATGGCAGGTCTTGTTGCCTTATAGTGGGAGGGAAACATGGCGAGGAGGTGTGTGTTGGGGTTTTTGTTTGGAGGGGATTAGATTAAAGCAGCAGGCAAAATTTCCTGAGAAGGTTGAGGGGAAGGTGCTTCGTGAACTTTGTGAACAGTGTATTTTGTTCTTGACAAAACACACAGGCACAGAATGGTTCCAGAAGCTGTAGATCAAGAGAAGCTAGTGGTAGCTTGGGGGTTGAATCGAGGCTCTGAAAAAAAACAGTGACAAAGGGAATTTTCTTTGGGACTGGAGAGGGTGAGTAGAGTATGTTGCAGCACTGGTAATGAGTTGGCTGGAGGAAGAGAACTGCCTGCAAGGACAGAGTGGATAATGTTTTAATTGTGTTTGAACTGCTTGAGGGTTATTTTCCCAAGCCTTTTGGTCATCTGTAGATAGTACTGTCTAGAAGACCAAGGCAGTTTCACCTCAGTGCTCTGATGTGTGCTTCTGATGCAAATATGGGATCAGGACAGCAAGAGGTAACAGTAGCTTTCCCATTTAATACCATAGATGGGATTGCCCTTTGCTCCTGTGCTGGGGGAAGATGCCTGTTGCAGCTTAAGGCTGCCTCTCTCCTCTTTGGTGTATGTGCTGTGTTTGTAAAAGACCAGTTGAGCCTCTCAGAAGCAGAAGATGGTGGTGCTCCTGGTTCAGTGTCTCTTGCCCTTTCTGAGCAGAGATTCTTCCCACCCTGATACGTCAATCAGCAACCAGTTCTTTGCCAACTGTAGTTTTATGCTTTGCTACCTTTTTTTTTTCTGCACTGTATAGAACAAGTGATTAGTCTGTTCTTCACTGAAACTTCCTGGAATTTGTTTGTGCTGCAAGGGTGAAGTGTCACATGGGAGACAGAAGCCAGACCCCTCCACTTCCATGCCTCCAGGCTTCTTTTTGCTTTCTCAGTGTAGATACAAGTGAAGGATGATTCCTGTATCAAAAAGGACAAAGGGTTCATTTGTTTTAAGTGGGGAGAAAGGGAACTGTAGATTCAGAAAAGAGAGGACTCCTACCTTCCCATCACTGACTCTCAGTCTTTTTAACCCTGTCCCGGTTTGAGACCATATAAGGAGGATTGCTCCTTGTGTTCCATCTCTTTTTCATGAGCCTGCATTTATCCCCCTTTTCTGCTCTAATCTGCTTTGCCAGTCTAATCCTCCTAGTACAATCACATGGGTAATTAAGTTTTAAGGATTGTAGAACTGCAGTGCTGTGATAAACATCCACCCACCTGTGGTAGGAAACACTGTTGATGACAAGCTCATTCCTCTTTCTCTCCTCCTCCCCTAAACTTTGGCCAAAGGAAGGTTTTCAACTGGTTTCCTGTAGCACAGGGTCAGATTTAAGGAATACCCCCCTCCCTTCTTCCCCAAATGCTGGCATGTTGTGTGCCAAGGTATTGCATTTGTGGTGACAGTGAAACACTCAACATTGGTAGTAAATACTGTACAGTTGTGAATAGGATCACTGCAGATAGAGCTGGAGTCTGAGCCCCAGCTGCAGGGAATATCACAATGTCTTTTCACACTGTTGGCTTTATTGTTGTTCATGTGTTGCCTCAGAACTTTTCCTTCAAAATCAGATGTTATGCTGAAGTAAGATTTTTCAACCTTGCAGCGCAAGATCTTTTAATTCGACATACAGGAAAATAGGGATTTGTTTGCTTGAAGCTTCAGTTGGGGAAGGCATTTTGTTGCATATCTTTTGGAAATGGATAAATGTTGTGATCACTGGGGCTTTCTTGGCATGGTGCGTGCAGAAGTGTTCTCGAGATGTACATGCTGTATTATGACAGCTGTATATCCATGAGTAGGATGCTTTTTTTACTTTTTACATGCTTTATGACCTCCTGTAGAAAGCAACGATTGCAAGCTTTTGTTTAGGAAAAAGTAATATTGTTAAGAACATGTAGACATGGAATTCACCTACAAGAAAGTTTCTTTATGTCTTCAGAAGGAGACTATTTGTGTGCTTTTCTGGGGGACACAGGGACAAGCAGGTCACGGGTTGCCTTGATGCAAAGGAGAGCAATAGTTTAGTTCAGACATACAGTCATATTTCGCTCTTTGTCTTCAGTGTTTCACTTGCTGATGCCCTCCTTTTCGTCTGTAGACAGTTCTTGAACAAGTATGTAAAGGAATTGTTACACCTTCTACATTGAAAAAGCACAGAAAGCAATTGGGGTTTTTTAATGTATTTGTTTAATCTGCAGTAAAAAAGGAAAAACTGACTTTTCTAAGCATATGAATGACATACTTCTAAAACAACATAATGATCAAGGTCATTTTCAGTTTAAAACACAGAAACTCAAATTTAACAGGCCTTGAAATCCCACTTTAAGAAGTTTATAATTTAAATATTTCAAAGCAAGTCTGTCCATCAGATTAAGGGAAGGTGAAGCTTATATTAAAAAGTTACAATAGAACTGATTCTATTGAATTCTATTCTCATCTTACTGTCGTTTAACACTTTGCTTTTTCAATATGCGGTTTAGCATTCCACGAGGTTGTCTTGATTTTCTTTAAGCAACAATTATGTCAAATTGATTCCTCTTTTCTTTGTGTCACACAGTGTTAATATTACTGGGCTTGCAACATCTCAAGAGCTGTTTAGTCACAAAAATGAATGCTCCAGAAAGTGAACTTTAAGAAGAAATGGACCATTTTTAAAATAACATGTGGATGGCTCCATAAACTCAGTGATAGGGTTCAAGATGCACAGTAAGGATAAAGGCAGTATAATACCTCTATCTTTGTTTTTCAAGGCTAGAAATACTAAGTTGTTCCACCTTTGCGTGTTTTAGCTTAGTACCTTCCTTAGAGATTTAATATGTAATGGGATCAATCCCAATAATTGCAGAGTTTGCCTAAGCAAAAAGGGTGAGGTGAGAAAGCCTGTTTTGGTTTCCCCCCCCCCCCCCCCGCCCCTCTTTTCTGGTAAGCAATTTCTCTTGTGGGGAAGGGATGTTAGTTTCAGCAAAGCTAAAGGAACTAGTGTGAATGGCTGCTATCCATGTGGAATAAAGAGGGGTTGTAATCTTGTGTCAGAAGTGTCTAGTTCAAGGATTTATAAATAACAGTGGCTGTTGTAGGTTCTGAAGGGTCTCGAGACTCCTTGGTCTGCAACTGCATGTAAATACTTTTGCTGTAGTAGTAGGATAGCAGATACTTGTTAGACACTACAGTGGTATCATGGATACAAGATTCTTGATGCTGGGCCTTCTTTGATGTTGGGATGTGCGAAGGGTTTTGATTCTGTAGCCACGCACATTCCCTTCTCCAGCCCCTTTTCCTGCTGTTTGTTTCCGATGTAGCACAATGTGCGCTTTCCCATGTCCCCTGGAGCAGCTTTGTGGGAAAGGTATGCTGTAATTGGTTTATAACCATTCATAATGACCTGGCATCTCTGAATGGCAATGGGGAGCAACTTAACTTGTGATTTATTTAAGTAAGCTACATGGATTAAAGGCACTCCCAAGTGTACAAGTTGAGCTAGTTGCCTAATTGGATGTAAATTTTCACGTATAACTTGGAAAAAGATGTGTTTGTTATGAAAGGCTGAATTTGGATTTATGGGCAGGCTTCTGGACTGCTAAACCACTTTGTGAGCAAAGTTTAATATTGTCTTTTTTTGGGATGTCTCAAGTTTTTTAATTTAGCAAGTGCTAATATACCCTTGTCACTTGTAAAGCTAATGGAATATTAACTTGAGATTTTCATTTGCAGTTAGGGTATCTGACCTCGGTTTTGGCAGTAAAACACGCTTTGATTTTGTAAGGCAGGATCGGTACCACTGCTTGGTTATAGTCTTTTACCTGTTCGTTGTCATTGCATTCCTGCTTATTTTGTCAAGGCTCCAATTTTTTTTTTTTTCTTTTTTCTTTTGTCAGGGGCTTTTCTCACACAACACCCATGATCCGAGCAACCCACCAGCTGCAGGGCATGATGATTCGGCAGGCGGTGCGGCAGCCCTGGTAGTTGTAAGGCCACGGGTAGTAGCCCATGAGAGGCTCGCAGATCCGCTGGCACTGGGTGTAACTTCGCCGGCATTCAATGCAGCACACGCCCAGGTGATCCAGCATTGGGTCAAAAGCCATCCCTTCACCTTCCAGCTGCTGAAATGTAAAATATTAAATGTCATCCTGGTGCTCTCATTCTCACAGAATAGCAGAATATATCCTGTTAACACCACAAAGGGTGAAAAATGCAGCCTTGGGCCTCTGGGAGTTAACAAAACTCCCACTAAGTGACCTGTGCATCTTGCTTTATTGTTTTTTTCTTTTGTCTTGCTGTCTTTGGCAGAAGCATAGAATTGGTGCAATCACCCATGTAAAATGGAAAGAACAACAGGCAGCTCTAACTTCATTGTTTTTCTTCTACGGTCCTTGCAAAAGATCCAGCAGCAGTAAGCTTCCAAGTTTTAAATACTAGCGATGGAAAAGATTTCAAAACAGTTATCTGAGACTTTCCTGTAGGTGACAATCCCTGAAGTATCTGG
This sequence comes from Atrichornis clamosus, assembly GCA_013400975.1. NCBI lineage: Eukaryota > Metazoa > Chordata > Aves > Passeriformes > Menuridae > Atrichornis > Atrichornis clamosus. The sequence goes on along the minus strand of WBMZ01014179.1, from coordinate 12,616 downwards.
AGTGGTTTTTATGATTAGGTTTGATTTTTGTATTTTAATACTTTTTACACCATTTTAAGAAAATTGTTCCTCAAGTCCCCTGCAGATTTCTAAGGATTTCACCCTTGTCTCTGTCTGCTCCTTCCCCTCCCACCCCCGCCACACTTAGGAGCATTGTGGACAGCGAGAATCCTGCTGGTTCTTTAGCTGACAGTAAGGAGTTAAACGGAGCAAAACATGCACAAAATACCTAAAAGCCTTTACGCTTTCCCCCTTTCTGGGGAAAAAAGGTAACCTGGATATTCCGCTTTTTGAAACTTGGTTCTTCTTTGCCCCTTGGTGTTATTTCAAGAAAAGCGGCGGCAATGAGCAAATACTGAAGTGTACCTGTTGGCTTTTTACCTGAGCATTTTTCATTCAGAAAACTAGCAGCACAACAAAAAAGTGAGGCACAGAAACGTGCCATCCTTTGTCTGGGCTTGTACAGGACACTGGTGACAGCTGGGTGTTGTTTGGGACCCCAGCAGCTTGCTCCTAGTCCTGAGAGCAGGGAGGATGTTTTCTTGGTCAGGATTCATCAACCTTGAATTCAGATACCTGCATGATGAACTTTTACATCTGAGCTCATTGTCCAGGCTCCACTTACAGTGGGTGAAGAGAAATAGCTCTAGGGAGGATTAATTTCATCCTTCAGGAAAGACCTACAGTGTAATTAATGGTCCTTTTCAGTGGAATGATTTGGCCCCAGGAGAGCTGGGCTATAGGCATCTCTGCAAGAGCTGTTGGTGAAGGCAAACCCCACCCTGCAGGCTGAGGGAGGTGTGATGGCTGGATCTGGCTGGCCCTTCTCCACTTGGCCCGGCCGCCGTCCCGCTGGAGCAGACCTTTGGCAGTTGTTTTGTCACTGCCCTCCAGAGGCTGGGCAGCTCAGACCCCATGGACACAGTCACATTAGTAGCTGTGAGGAGAAGCTACATTCCAGTGCCACTGCTGTTTTACTGACCTCGTGAGAGAGTCGATTCAGATCCACTTTATTTGGAGTGATTAATTTAAGTTTAATTAAGGGATGTCAACTCGGCAGAATGCTGTCACAGTATAATGATCTCCTGCTGTTGCATAAATGTCAAGTCAAAGCTGAGACTTACTTCCAAAGCAGGAGACATTTATCTTGTGACAGTGTTGTATTAAAATGACTTACTCCTGCTGCACCAAATGGTGGGTGTAAATTGTCTGGCGCTGGTGCAGTAGACTGGAAGGTGCCTCCTGTACAGCCAGTCTTCCTGCGGTGTGGCAGAGGTGTTGGGACACAGCAGGGTGGCTCCTGTGCTCTTTCTGGGGGCTGCTGCTTTTTGAAGGGTGAGAACAAGTTTTACGACAGTCATCCTCCACCCAGTGCTGCTGTCTCTAAACACATTCTCCTCTGTCAGTTGCTTGCTAGACTAGGGTTGCTTACCCTGATAGAGAAGAGGCTGTAAAAACATATTTATTTGGCTGGACCCTGATCTCCTTGCAACCAGACACTACAGCTGCTTTCCTCTGTAATAGTCACGTCTGGTACTAATTTCTGTTTGAGAGCAAAGCATGTTTCTGGCTACTGGACTCTCTCTTCACATAGTCAGTAAATGGTGGGGCTCAGCTGTCTGATCAACACTAGCTTTGGTTGTTTTTAGGTGTTCCCCTTGTCAGATCTCCTGTGCTGTTTCCATATGGATCTGGCAACCCCAGAAAGCAACTTGGCATCAACTTGCCTTAATCTTGTGACCTCAAGCACTTGTGCTTGTTTCAGACTGAAATCTAATGAAAACTGGGAGAAGAGTACAGAGGGAGGAATTTTTTGAGCTTCTTAGGTGTTTCACAAGTCTGTTATTTTATAGAAAAGCTGAACAGGCAAAGATTGTGCAGATTTAAAAACATTACCAGTATTACCTGTCCAACACAGTCCCAGGCTCTGAAAGAAGATTACAATGCAAACACTTACATTATAGGGGTTGTCTGGATTAAGAATTTGATCTGTTTCTTGTCCCATTGGCCTGGTTCCATTAGACTGGCGATCAAGCTCTTGAGTCAGCTGCACAGTGGGTGACCTGGGGTTTACTTCTTCAATAGCAGCTTCCAAGTCTTCCTCATCAAAGTTTGATTCTGATTGGCGCTTGTTTCTCTTCGTTTCTCTCCTTTGGTTATCTGAAGAAATAATCACCAGAGGATAATCTTATCTTGAGTGTGTCCTTGTATTTACTTAATGTTTCATTGATTTCTTTAAGTATTAAAAAAAAGGAGAGGGTGAAGGGCAGAGAAAAACCCAAAACTGTGCGTTGGCAAACTTGATGAGCATCCCCATGGGAGCTGCTTGCCTCCTTCCTATGTTGTATCTGCAGCCAATGTCAGTCCAGAGCAATGTGATTGCCTTTCCCCCTCCTTCGTCTCCTTGAGACAAAATGTGTGTGAGGAGATTTGTTGGGGTGTTTTTGACCCACCCTGTGGTCACTGATGTTAACTTAGCAGCAGTTGCCAGCACTAGCAAGAGCAGTCGTATACACCTCATTTTAAAAAAATGGTTTTATGACAGGATGGAGCCCTGTTCTCAAGGGCATCTGGTTCTGAACAGCTTTGATACTGTTCTTTTTTGTCCAGGAGGATATGCAAGGTCATGAGGGAAGTGGAAACTATTGGTAGCTTGGATTCACAGGTGCTCTAAAATGTGGTGAGTTTTTCTGACATGTATTGCCCCACACAAGTATTCTGATATTAACTGGACCAAGGAGGAATAAATCTTTTCAAGCCTTCTCTCCTCCTAGGCCTGTAAGTCGCCATCTCCCTGGTGACTCCTGAACACCTTTGCTAAGCTTGACTCTGGATGACAAGAGTACTTTAGCACTGGGACTGCCCGCAGGATCTCATAAAGCATCCACCAGTTGGCTGGCTTAGAGCATCTTCCTTCCACTCCACTGAATTCCTCTGGGGAAGCAGGGTAGAAAACAGGGCAGGCTATGGTCCCAGGCCAGGATCTTGATATTCCCCAGTTCCTGGCCAGTGTTCCTTCTACCCAGTGTCAGCTGCCTAAACATTTTGGGGGCTAGTTCAAGCTGTTGTCTTGTCCTTCTGTAGAAGGAGGCTGGCCTCTTTGGGAATGTTTCACCTCGTAGCAAGTCACCCATATGGGCTATACAAATTATCTGGGGAAATACAAGTATGGAAAATACCTAGTGGATAAACTCCAAACCCACAATCTTGGCACAAACAAAAAGAAGGCCAGGGCAAGGGAGGAAAGGAGTCTGATCTCTCAGATGTACAAGTTTCAGTAGTGAACCTGATGTAGGGAAGGCATTGAGATGAAGGGAGGGATAACACACTTTTCAAATAAAAGAAATGTTACCTTTGGGATATGTTGGTCGCAGCCAGAAAATTGGAAGATCCCTGCAAAGCTCTAAAATTTTGGGGCTTAGGAAGCTGTTACGCTTGATAGGCTCATCTGCAGCCACCCAGATAAGGGAGTTTTTGTCAAATCTCACAGGCATGATTTCATCTTCCTGCAAATAGAAGAGCATAAATCCTTAGCTGCTCAGTGAGCAGTCATGTGCCTGCTTGCTGTTAATTCTTGAGCACCAAACTGTATAATTATCCACTGCAACTCATACCGAGCATCCTTCTATGTCATGAATGTGAACAGGCTGTGCTGAGCCAAAGCCTGGGGCAGGGCTGCCCCCACTGAACTGAAGGGCAAAACTACTGTCAGCTTTGCTGGGGCTATGAGTTCACCCACCTCACTCCTGGAGGGCTTGTGCCCCGTGTACGAGGGCTGGGTGTTGGAGATCTTTCAGCCCAAAGCACCAGAATTTCAGGTGATAGAAACTGAAGATTTACCACCTTCAGCAAAGCAGCAATGAAATAGAACAGCAAAACCCCAAGCCCCAGTTCTTTTATTATGCCCTGTTCTCATTTGACATACTCCCAATATGTAACTGTATTTACAATGTGTGTGTGTGGGGGGGGTGGTGGTAGAATCTTGTTCAAAAGTTTTAGAGAGGATTATAGCTTGAGAACTGCTCCAGCTTCCAGTTTTGAGTCAATGTGATTGGTCTGATTAAAGGTCTTGTTTGGTAAAAGCAATTCAATTGACCAAAAGCTTGAAGTGCAAGTTAAAGGAGCCTGCCTTTTTGAAGTGTACCCTGCAGGTTTTTGGTTCATATCTTCAAAGTAATGTAGGAAAATGCCAGTGATTGATTCTTTAAAGTTGTTAGTTCAAAGTATTATTTTACATAAAACGTGTAAGTATTTTATAGCAACAGTGAAATATTAAAAGAAAACTAACTTTTGAATCATGAAAACCAGCATGATTTCAAAGTTAAAATTCTAAATTGCTTTCATAAAAGTCATCAAAACTTGTTATATAACTGACTAGATCAATTTATTCCCTTGAGTTGTTGTTTCTTTAGTGTGTTTATTGATTTCTTTTGTAGGTCTCAAGTCATTTAAGCTTGCTATCCGATCTGTCTACTGCTCTTTATTTATATTCTCCCACTTAAGCTTTTATCAACATCAGAAATATCTGAATCTAATTTTCAGAAATAAAAATATCCTTTGTTTCTGTTTGAGATCATCCTGACTTGTGAGCAGCCAGAACTTGGGTTCTGCAAAAGCTCATTTTACTCAACCATTTTTGTAGGCAGTCTTGTTGTGATGCCCATTGGAAGAAAACAGCATGTGCATACTTTCTCCTAAATACTTCCAGATTGGAGAGAGGACTTGCTCTAGAAAAATAAATACTGCTTGGCCATTCCTGTTGTCTTTCCAGCCTGGAGAGCCCAGTGGCAGGGAGAAGTTAATATCCTAATGGTAGCACTAAGTCGACTGCTTGGTGCCTGCGATTCATTGCAGCAGTCGTGTAGGTGATGCATCTTCGGAGAAGATGCACAGAAAACAGGACGAGGAAATAGGTTTAGTGTCACCAGGTCAAAGATTAGAAATAACTTTTTGACCATTTTAGGATAATATGTTCAGGTCTGTGACTTTGTTCTTACAAAAAGACTAAAAATTCACACTTTGACTTTAGGCAATAGTTCTAATAAAGTCAAGTCCAGCTGCTTGTAAAGTAAGGCAAGGCAGGAAAGATGGAGCTCTCTGTTTGGAATTCATGCAGGTTTTCTTTCCCATCATGGAGAAAATCCTACCAACTTCAGGAGGCTTTGTAGGATTTATCAACCTTCCTGACTCTATTTGGAGAGACCTTTTTCCCCTTAATTTTAAAGTAGGTGTTCAGTAATCACAGCACCATTGCAGGGAGGTGCAGCCTAACAGTGCCTCCGTCCCAGCTCATTTGATCTGCTTCCTGGGAGTGGAGCAAACCCAGGGAAGGGGGCTGTGGATGTCCTGTGCTCTCCTGCCGGTGGCTGAGCCCCCAGCAGTGTCCAGGCTCAGCTGTACTCACGTCACTGGAGACACTCCTGTGTGAGCAACGGGTTTGGGGGTCTGAGCTCTGGGAAACTCACGCTTTGTGCACATAAAGCAATCGGCTTTTTGTGTAAATGTGAGGGAAGGAGGAGCCTTGGTGGTATCTGGGTGAGAACTGCAGCTTTTGTGCTGGTTGTCGTGCAGGTTCTGTGAAATGTAGCTAACATGGTGTAAAATTTTTTTGTTAAGACAAATTCTTAATTTAAAAAAAAAGTATTATTTCTTCTGAGTTACCTGAATTTTTGCCATGTTTTCCACAATTCCATTTTATTGACTATTTTAGAAGTCTTGAGTGATGGAGTCCATGCTTCTGTTCAAGAGCATTGATAGAAATGTCCTGTGATCTTCCACAGTCCCTCTTTGCATTGACTAAAGCAACTGCTTCTTCCATGCTCTCCCTTCCAGCCTTGTGCACAGCCTGATCTCAGGCAGGTGCTCTTGTCACTGAGGTCTCCTATGGATCTGTTAGAAATCAGTCGGTGGCTTCCCCACTCACTTATCTGCAACCTCTCACCATGTCCCTGGACACAGTGATGTGTCTGACACCAATCTACCTTTCAGGGACCCCTTGCAAGTCAATGAATCCTCAGCTATCCTACCCTACCTTCAACAACCCTACCACTACCCACAGTGGCTTTCAAATGCCATTTTTATTTGTATTTAAATGCTGCTTTAAGACCCTCTCTGTACAAAGATTACCTTTTTAAAAAAACAAATAAATTACCCCTTCCTTACCAGCTCAGATGAGAGGCTCGCTTTAGTCATAGCATCGACTTCAGGGACGTGAGCTTTTGGCTGAGCTTTGATGTAACACTTTTCTCCTTCAGCAAAGCGGATCCCAGTTATGCCCTGCAAAAGCAGAAGGCAGGGGGTTGTGCATAGCCCTTCACTCCTCACCACCCCCAACAAAGTACCTCAGCTCTGCTAAAATTGCAACTGAATTTTCAGTCTGAAGGTTAATCTTATTTAAAACAAGATGCAATAAAACGCTTTGCCCTCATCGTTTTAGCATCACAATTTTGGTCAAATGGGTCTAGAAGTTTTTGCTTGATTTCTGAAAGTGGGGGGTGTTTTATATAAGTGCTTCCATGCAGGCTGCAGGCTACTCGGAGTAGCTCTGTTAAGGAATTGGTTGACATGATTTAAACTGTAACTTAGCACCTAACGTAGGCAGTCTTGAAATTGTGTTAGCTGGTGGTGTGGTACCCTTGTGACACAGTTTGACAAAAATGCGGGGGCAGCTTGGTTCAATGTGCACAAGTGACTGTGACAGCAAGGGGAAGTTCGTGATGGGCAATTTGGTGCGGAAATCTGTGTGTGGGACTTCGTCTGGCCTACTAGGGTGAAATGCAATTGCATAAACCATGGATGTCTAGTTCTAAGCAAGAGAAGGGTATCCCAGGAGCTCCAGAGGGAGCCAAGTCTCCTGCAAGTCCTGGGATGTACCTTCCAGCCCTGTGCCAGAACCTCAGGCATCAATATTTTGCCATGGCAACCTTGTCTGTAGTTTCTACATTTCTGCTGTAGGATTTTGGGTATCCATAAAAGAGCTCTCATCTGCGTTACAAATTTGGATACCTCATAAACAGCAAAACCTGGTTTTTCCATACAGTTGCATGAGCTCCAGTCAACCACCTAAATACAATTACCTAATGCCTTTTGAGGTGTGCTGGTTTTCTACCTGGCCTTTAGCTGCTAGGAGAAGGGGGTGTGGGTGTGAGCATGACCCCTCCCACCTGCCCTGAAGGGGCATCCCTTTGTGTGCAGTTTTGGGCACCACAATATAAGAAAGACATGAAGCCACTAGAGAACATCCAAAGGAGGGCAGTGAGGATGGTGAAGGGCCTTGAGGGGAAGCTGTACAAGGAGCAGCTGATGTCACTTGGTCTGTTCAGCCTGGAGGAGACTGAGGCGAGGTCTCACTGCAGTTACAGCTTCCTCGTGAGGGGAAGAGGAGGGGCAGGCGCTGATCTCTGTGGTGATCTGTGACAGGACCTGAGGGAATGGCCTGAAGTTGTTCAGGGAGGTTTAGGCTGNGTTCAGGGAGGTTTAGGCTGGATATCAGGAAAAGGTTCTTCACCCAGAGGGTGGCTGGGTACTGGAACAGGCTCCCCAGGGAAGTGCTCACAGTACCAAGCCTGCCAGAGTTCAAGAAGTGTTTTTACAATGCTCTCAGGTACATGGTGTGACTCTTGGGGATGGTGCTGTGCAGGGCCAGGAGTTGGACTTGATGATCCTGATGGGTCCCCTCCAACTCCGCTTATTCTGTGATCTATTGCAGCATGAGAGGGATGGTACTGGGGCACCGGAGTTGTGTCCTGTGTGTCTGCAGGTCCTGTGTAGCCAGACCCACCCCCATCAAAACAACGTAACTGTAAAGCAGTGAGAGAAGGGGTGGCTATGCAGGGATGGGTGCACTAGGAAATAAGGCCTTGTGGTGCACCAAGTGTGCTAGGAATACCCTAATATTGCCAAATCCAAGCCTTCACTGACCATGCAATCATTCCAGCAGTGCCAGTCAATCCAAAGCTGCTAATGTAAATACTAATCTGTTGGAAGCACATCTCTTCAATTGCTTTCTCCTTTATGTTCATTCTTGGCTGAAAACCCAAGTGGCAGCATCCCCCTTTGCTTTCACCGAGCTTGTCCCTGGCCCTCTGTTTTTTTTTTTTACAAGCAGGCACTGTCCCTGGTTGGTGTTAGGAGCTGATTTCTGACCTGGCTGTGACAGGCAGTCCCTTACCAGCAACACACATGGAGGCAAGCTGAGTTCAGCGTCTCTCCAGTGGACTGGTGCTTTAGTGCACATGTGAAATGGCAAAGGCAAATGAGAAGAGCTCGCTGTAGATGCTCTTACTCAGCTGCTAATAATGTTGCTATGGTGATGCTAATGAGAGTTTCATAAAGGCAGAACCGCAGCTGTTGGGAAAGTTGGGGTCCGGGGTGTCCTGGCACGGATTTGCTTGTTCTTGCTGAGAAGCCAAGGAGCTGAATTTCCTTGCCCTTCTAGATCTGGCAAGGGGAAGGTGGCTGCTCCAGAAGCAGAGATGCTTCCTAGCAGCAGCATCTTTATTTTAGATGCTGCTTTGACTTACAGAGGGCTTAACTCTGTAGTTAAGTGTTTTGCTTCTGAGAATATTAAGCTCAGGGTCTGAGCCTGTAAATGGGTTTCTGCAACATCACATAGACATGCCTTTAGTAGCTCAGGAGTGGAACAGCTCAGATTTGGCATCTCATAGTCCAGGCTCTGTGCTGAGCAGCCACAGATGAGTTGCTGGGGTACCCAAGTGTGTTTGCTATCAGCCCAAGTGGCCCAGCACCTTGCATTTGGTGCACGGATGCATAAACCGTGCTAAGTGCCTCCATCCTCTGCCATGGGGATGAACCCAGGCCAAGCCATGGAGAGCAGCTCCCGTCCTTGGTCTCAGGGCAGAGCAAGCTCCCCAAGCCAAGCGCTGCACAGTGGTCTCTCCTTGGTGTATAGTGCTGTCTACCTGGCTTACTGTGTTGACCCTATGCTCCTAAAACAGGGATGTTTGGGGGAGGTGTTTTCTCCAGTTCAAACCCCATGAAATCACACAAGGGTTGTGTTGCAGCCTGACAGAATGTTTTTCTAGCAAGACCCCCAGGTCACATGTTGTAATTCTGCTCAGTGGTTTGAAAATGCGAAGTGTTAACACAGAGCCAAACCTGATGCAGCCTAATCCATACCACTTCCTGGAGTAGTACCTGGCATGGCTTATCCCCAAAAAGCACTTAGATTTTGTTTTGAAGGAAACTGTCTCCTTATGAAAGCAAGCCATGAGAGCAAAAATGTTTGTGTGCATGGTTGGGGGCTGGAACCTGAGACTGACTGGGGCAGAGAAGTCAGGGCAAGGCAAGGTGTCCTTAGAGTCCAGCGCTGGAGTGTGACAGATGAAGGACAAGGGTGCCAGTACTTACGATCTGAAAATCATGGACTTCAACAGCCTCTTCACTCCCGCTTCCTGTTTTGAATGTCTCTAAGTTGTTCCCAGCATCTATTTCCATCGATCCATCTTGTACTTTTCCATTAATGCTCATAGTGTAGTGAACATTGTACACCTGGAATCAATAAAAGAGCGGCAGCACATGCCAGTAATTGCTTATTGCCTTCCTCCTACCACCAGGTGGTGGGTCAATCTGACTGTTATATCCCTATTTAGCTCCTAAATTTTGCTTCTGTAGGCATTTGATAACCCTCCAACAACCAACACTGCACTACTTCACCATTGTGAAGGCAGGCTGGCAGTGGGGCAGCTAGCCCTGAGAGGTTGTTCAGTCTCCATCCTTGGAAGTTTTTGAGGCCTGACTGGATAAAGCGCTGAGCAACCATCTCTGACCCCACAGCTGTCCCTGCTCTGAGCATCAAGTAGAACTAGAGACCTCCTGAGGTCCCCCTTCCAGGTAGTGGTCATAGTTTTACTTCAAAACCAATGTGGGGTGAGTCCAAACCCAGGTTCACTCTGACCTAAAAACCTTCCAGGACATATTTTAGGAATTGCTTGTTATGCTGACATGGTTCCCACAGGAGAGCAGGAGTGAACATCCTACTCCAAAGGAGGCCAACCCCTATTTATCTTTTAGGATGTTCTGCTGAGGCACAGGAAAGCAGGTTCCTCTTGAATACAAACATACTTCCCAGCTTGTAATGGAAGTGAACTTTGTGTAAATTGGATGTGAAGCTGTATAGACTCGTATTTTCCTTGTCAGCGTATTTGCCCTGATCCTATTTTCAAAGAGGAAAGCTACAGTGTGGTTTGTATTTGCTGGAGGACCACAATCTGTGGCGGGCTTTTGCGATTCTCTTGTGCAGCTCTGCTAAAAGTGCTGCACAAGCAGTTTATTTTGGGGCTTAAAAAAGCCTTTACAGCATTTTAATGAAAAATTTACACTGACAGCTAGAGACAAATTTCTTCTTCTCTCACCTTCGCTCAGGAAAGTCTAAGGTGCTTAAGATTTATGGTTCCTCAGTTATGCAGAGCCACTCCTGTGTTCTCTGCTTTCTAGGACTCCTGTTGAACATGGTCCATAAAACCAGACCAGTGTATGTGATCTCCTCTGAGAGGGGCTGGGCTCGAGTTGAGACTTGATACCCCTGTCAGTTATGGAAGAATGTCAAGATATAAAATAAAACCAGGAATTTTTTAAATGGCCTTAATTTTTTAATGAATGACTCTGAATGTGATTTTTACAATTGCTTCCTGAATATTTGCACGTCAAGTGCAGCTTTTGGAGTTTGAAGGTAGCTTGGAAAAATAACTCGCCTTTCCTTGTGCCTTCACCTAGAGATAACTTTGAAGCTTAACGAAGACTATGAATGTGACATATTTTGTAAGGCTGAATTTAGATGAGGGGAGAATTATAAAAGGGAAACTGTCCTGTACTCCACAAATGCACCCACCCAGCTGGAGCTGAATGCACTCTTCCCCCTTCCTGCCTGTGTCCCCATTTGCATCCCTCTCCCTTTTCAGAAGCCTAGAGAAGCACATGGCTCTTGCAGCATGTCTTGGAGGCCAGCAGTGTCCTGTCTTTTTGGTGTAAAATCTTGCACTTTTCTTTCTGATTATCTGAGTTATCCCTACATGTATGGGTAAATCTCAGAGGGGGAGACCTTTGCTCTGGCTGCTGGAATTCACACAAGACTCTCCTTGATGAGGACTGGTGCATGGCTGGAGGCAGTACAAAACTTCTTCCAAAGTCAATTCAAGGGTACTCATTTGATTTATGGAGAAAGTTACATTCATGTGTGTACCATCATGTTTCAAATATGTTTTAAACACAAATTCTATGTAAACAGGAAGAAAAGTTAATCTGTAAATATGTTCTAATGCTCTGAAGTTTGGTTCTTAAACTAATCACCAGCTTCTCAGTTTCATTCCTTGCATACAGCGTTTTTCGTGGACCCCAGAAACTGTAAATAATAAAATTTAACCAAGACTTTAAAAATTGCTCCACAGCTGCTAACCATAAGTGCCTAAGTGTATATGCACAGTCATACGAAGCACCAGAGTGAACTAATGGTGCCTGTTAATGGGTTAATTATGGCATTATATAGTTGGGGGTCCAGGTAGAATCTGGGCCAAGAATGCAGATGCTGTAAAAAAAGAATTTACATATTTCAATGCTTTTTTTGTCCTGAGAGTTGGAGTTTGCCCAGGATGTGAATCCCTGGGGACTTGTTGGGGTTTGAGTTCACCGAGGATTTGTGAGCAGAAATCAATGTAGAGTCTGTGCTCTCAAAGATGTGTTTCGTGTTCGCTAATAAATGTGCTTCCAGGAAGCTCCATCGAAACCAAAGCCACCAAAGACAGTGATTATGGGTTTGGTTTTTTAGGTGTTAGGGATTTTTGAAAGCATGGAAAAAAAATACAGGTCTGCTTAAAGACCTCTTTATAGACCTCGCAAGAATCGTTTCCAGTCCGTGCCTCCCCGTACGTGCGAGAGCTCCCAGCCCACCCGGCCCCGGGTGCGGGCGTGCTGCGGGGCCCGGCCCGCCGCGCTCACCTGTCGCTCCGTGGCTTTCCAGAAGTAGAAGGCACCGATGGCCCCGGCCAGCAGCAGGAGAGCCCCGGCGATCAGCACCGCGGCCCCGGCCTTCAGCAGCCGCCCCGGCCCGGGGGGCGCGGCCGCCGCGTACGCCTGCGGAGAGCGCGGGGCTGGGAACGGGCGGGGACCCCGCGGCGGGCCCCCAGCCCCGGGACCCCGACCCGACCCGGCCCGGCCGTGCGGAGCGCGGCGTCCAGTCCTGACCCCAGACCTGATCCGATCCTGACCCGTTTTGTCCTGATCCGTCCTATTACATCGTGACCTGTCCCGTCCCGACCTGTACCGATCCCACTCGTTCCCTACCGTCCCGACGCGTCTCGTGCCATGCCATGCCATGCCATGCCATGCCATGCCATGCCATGCCATGCCATGCCATGCCATCCCATGCCATCCCATCCCATCCCGACCCGCTCGGTCCCGTTCCGTCCCAACTTATGCCGACACGTTTTGTCCCGATCCCATCCCGTCCCGCCCGGTGCCTCCCGGCAGGACTCACGGGGGGCAGGCACAGCTCCACATCGTCGGGCCCCGCTCGGGCGATGGGCACCTTCTCGAAGCCCTCTGCCATGGCTGCCGCGGGAGGGAGACCTGCCCGGGCTCAGCCCCGGCCCCGGCCCCGGCC